>JASDQU010332150.1:0-11230 GCA_032191745.1 Picea mariana | reverse complement strand
TTGAACACATCGGGGTTTCGTATACCGGGGGATCGAGGACCAAGAGTTCAGTTGCGGAGGATTTGTGAAATTGTAAATCCCGAAGTCTCGAAAATTGCACATAGAAAAGGTTTCTGGGAAATCCCCGAAAGGAGCATTTCGGTATTTCGGCTACTGGCAGATGCAGGGATAAGATTTTGAAAGTCTTGACCCATAGAATCCCGAAAGGATCCGAGCCATTGGATTAGGGGAGGCTTTGAGCTGTTGATCTCGTTTAGGAGAAGGAGGACCATAGTTTCGAGATTTCGGTACTTCAGTACTTCGGATACTGGGAACTCGAAGGTGCAAGGAATTGTTGCATCGGGATTCACAAAGTTTCGAAACACGAATTCCCAAAAGTGTTGGAGGAGTATTTTCAGGTCACGAGACAGGATCAGATTTTGACATACCGAGGATTGGGATTTCGAAAGTCCCGAGGAAAAAAAGTCAGGCAACTTGACGGTCAAAACTCCCGAAGTCGTGAAACATGACATATTGTTGAGTGGGGCTGCGGTCTAAAGATTTCATATTTCAGCATACCGAGGTACGACATTTTGGGAATCCTGAAGACAAGGAACCGGGGTATTTCGGTGTTGGAAACCCTGAAGTTCAGAAAGAGGCATGTGGTCACGGGGGAAAGTGGTCACTTAGGTCAAAAATTCACAATTTCGGCATTTGGAGGCTCGAGAAGCCAAGGAACTCGACATCTGGGTTCGTGAAATCACGAAACCCAAAAATCCTTTTTCGGTAAAGGGTCGCGGTCATATCTGGGAGGCCGTGTGGAAGTTCATTGTTGGTGGCCATGTGGAGGTGAAATATCACACCTGATGCATGTTTGTTTAGGTGGGGTTTTCAAGGAAGGACCTGTGGATCGAATTTGTTAAGGGTTTCTGAGTAAAAGCCCAAAGAGCTATTTCAGCTCATTGGAGGAATTCAGAACGATCCTGTAGCGGACTCTGGCCCCATGGTCCAGGGTTTTTCATCATCTCTCCTTTACCATGATTCATCATTTTCTTGGTAATAATGCAAACTCAAAAACCAACCATCAACTAGCTCTGATACCACTTGATCTGAAAAGATCTTTTAAAGACAATGGTTGAGTTTTAAAACATGAGTTAAATAACCATTTAGGAAACTGATGAAAGAGGAAGAATTAATGAAGAAACATGGTAGCCATATAAAAATATATAGATATGGAAATAAGCATAAAGAAACAAGAAACCATAACAAGAGAAGTTGATAACGGAGTTCGGCAATCTCGCCTATGTCTTCGGGCTTTTGTCTCAGTGGGTGAGGCTTTCTTATTTATTTTAAATCTTCAAAGATACATCATAACCATGCCAAAATGATTACCAACTGATCTAGTTGTGTTCTACCAGATCTCAAGAACCCAAAAAAACTGACGACATTGAAAACGGATGAGCAAAGCTCCTAGAAATGGCCCGTAAAGGTGCTCTCCGCAATGGCTTCCCTGCATAAAAATGGCTTTGGCTCAACAATTATTTAGCATTTTCCTATTCTAACCCCCTTTCCTTAGCTTCAAGAACCTCTGGTTTATATAGACTTGAAGTGGGTAACAACCTCCCAACTTCCCCCCAAGATCTGGCCTCTAAAAGGGCCCAAGATCCTCCAAAAATGGCTAAAATCCATCAATATGAGGCATTAAATCAATAAAAATATTATTATATAGTGGAAAAACCCACTTTTGGCATAAATTCAGGCGCAACCCCTTTTTTGTGGGCTCCTAGTCATATGGAGTGCTACCATGTGCCCAAACGCTAAGGCCTGGCATGCTGGCCCCCTTACCATTCGACTCCTGATAATATGGCTGGGCTCATGTGGCCTTGGGCTTACCTTCCACGCGAAAAAATGTTATATTATCCCTGGCCCCTAGTCTAGTGCCTTGGTCGGTGGGCTAGCCCAGCCGACTGGGCGTTATCCCCTCATTTCCGTGCTATGGTATAANAAGGTCCGGGTCATAGGTGGTGGTTCCATGGTAAAGCACCGAATGGATAGGGGGTTGAGTCATATGTTAACGGTCACATGTAAAGCTCATATGAGATTTTAATGTGCCAGGGGCTTGGAGCTATACCATACAAATCCGTGCAATAGTAAAGAGTAGGGTTCCATGGTATGGTTCTATGGATGGGTCGGGGGTTGGGGATATACCCCAGCCCCCTTTTCCACCGAATTTACAATGATTCAACCTTAAATACAACCCTTACACCACACATTACAAGGAAATTAGTGTGCGGGTTGGTAGCCTGGCCTTGCTAAGTCTCGTCTGCCTGGACCGGAGGTCACGAGTTCGATTCCTGTTGAACCCATAAACGTTTACACAATAACCAATGAACCAATAAAGGTGTGCCATGTGGAAACCCAGGAATGGGCCACGTGGCACCTTCACATTTTCCCAAAAATTCCATGTGTCCAACTATCATTCAACCACCTATCACTATATCTGTCCAGTCGACACCTGTCCACGTTAGTGCCACGTGTCGTACGGACTTTTCCATGTCATCTTGTGCCACATGTCACCCTTCTAGTGGTGACATGTGTCACAATATGACTCATCCACATGTCTTCCCAATCAATGCCACTGTACCTGCCATGTCACTGTACGATCGTAGGACCTGTACAGTCAGCTTCCACATCATCACTGTACGGACTGCACAGTCATCATTTTTTTGGCCTGTTTGGCCAAACGAAAAGACCGCAATATCTTTCACATACGACGTCTGTTTGAGCTCATTCAAGTTGCATGAGATTCATATCGATGATGCCTACACACAAGTCCGTTTTGAAGCCATTCTGAGCACTTTGAGTTTTAGCCTTCCTGGACCCATTTTGGTTCCTGGATCCATTATGGATCACACCTCCCCACTAAAGAACTTTTGGTCCTCCAAAAGATTACTGACCAATCATAAAGTGTAGGATAGGCCACCCTACTTGTTCTCTGTCTTTAAAATCTACCCTGTGCACCTGTCTCATCATGATCAATTGCAAAACAACCATGACAACTGACAGCATATTGTTATCCACTTGTACTCTATCAGATCTTATTGAAGCCACTATCTTCCATGTTGACAACATTACTAATGATAACATCAGAAATATGACTGCAAATGAGGTAATATGTTTGTAATACTTGCACAACATTAGCTTATCTTGAAGAAAAGTGTGATTTATCTTCCATTCTACAATCATCTCATGTTCTTGCTTAAGATCAATTACTTGATTTGAAACAATTATAGGTGTGTTCCTTGCATGAGTTTCCTTTCTTAATTGTTCCATTGTTTGAAGAGATTGATTTTCTTTTAAATGATAAGCATGTACCACATATTCTTTGTATGCTTTGATTAAGTGATATTGATTTTGTTCCCTGTAGAAGATTGCTTTGCGATCATACAGATAAGGACTGTCTAATACCATTCCACATTCATTAAGTGGCACCACATCACATGTTACCTCACCCACAAACTTAGATGAAATTGAAAACTTTAATGTGCATTGCTTTGTTATGTGCAATTTGTGATTGTTGATTATCCATTTAAGTGAGTAAGATTTATGATGCATCTGAGTGTTTAATCCCAATTGTTTAACCACTTCCTATGAAATCAAGTTAGATTGATATCCACTATCTATCAATGTGTCGACCTTAATATGCCTCATTATGAATCTTATGTGAAACAATGTACTTCTAGAATCAAATCTATCACCAATTTTACTTGCCAAACCAACCGCTGAGATTTTAGATTCATCACCTAAATTTGATCCCAAGTCTGTTGGGCATGTTTACACTGCAACTATTTGCCTCCCTTTCCTTTATTTGAACCACTTCGGTCTCTTCTCGGGATGTAATTGCTAGCAATGGTCCTCATCATGCCCCTCTTTCTTGCAATGCTTGCAAGAGGGATTCTCTTCCTTTCTTACTACTGAATTTTCCTTCTTTTCATTCCACTTACTTTTGTCCTCTTTTCTTGAAGACGGTTGCCCTGATACACCAACTAATGTTTCCCCTACTTCAATGTATGTTTCTTGAACATAAACCTCATCAAGATTGGTAGGTCCAAACATAAATACATTGTTTTGAATATGTGCAAGTAAACCTCCTATAGACTTCATAAGATTTTCTTGTGTATGTAAAGGAATATCTAACATCAATGCCATTTTATGAAATCCCTCTGTGTATTCTTGCACTATTTGTCCCATTCAATTAAAGATTTCTCTTTATAATCCATTTCTCTTTAATACATTGCCATTCAATTAAGACATTGTCATTCAATTAAAGATTTCTCTTTATAACCCAAAGGAGAGAATTTCTTTCTAAGTGAAAAAACATAGACTTGCCATGACGGAAATACATTACCCACTTGTTGCTTGCCATTTTGCAACTTGGTTTGCCACCGGATGAGTGTTGTGCCTGTTGGAGCCGCCTTTCTCTAAATACATGAAATTGTTATACTTAAGCCCAAAAAAGGTTGGTTTTCAAGACTTCATTTGTTTCACGTTTCTACCCCCTAAAGTCGTAGTATCCCAACGTGCGAAATAGAGAAAACCTTCATTTTTTTAATCACCATTACTAAAAGACTAAGCGGGGCTTATCATCTCTTAGTACCTCATACCCTCGCTCTCAGGAGTTATGCGTTGAACATTTCTCAAGCCTCCAACTTGCGAAGTCACGAAGTTGTGTTAAAGTTACCCAAGTTAGTATCAAGAACAAATCACTTTAAACCCTAGTTAGTCACTATCGTGATTTCGCTACTCAGTTATTGTTTCCCCAAAGGGAAGCACCTTCGTAACCCTGATCCATGAAGTCGTGATCTTATTTAATTAAGAATGCATTAATTAAAAGGATTAAGTCAAATCACTTTTAATCAATTAACTCGCACCATCGCGATTTTGGGTTTTTAAGGTTCAGTGGATAGGAGTGAAAACACCCAATGTGGCGAACGCCGAAAAGGGGATTAGGAACTAAGTACACCAAATTGAAAGAACTAAACCAAATTAATTAGCACCTTAAACAAACTTTAACACACGCAGTTTACGGATGAAGTCTTGAATGATCCTGCGTTTTTCAATGTTACGAATCGTCAAGCATTTATGGCATTTATTTGAATTGCAGTGAGGTGACAGATAGTAAGATCTCGTTTTTACTTCTAAATATTTCTATTAAGCGATTTGACCATTCTGTTGGAAAGGACACCCATGGGCTTAAATGACCAAGATAGATATTTTTTCCTTCATTATTTCAGTTTTCATTCCTATTTGCACGCAGAGCCATTTCACCAAGATAACCGTTGTTTGTGTTTTTCAATTTTTTTGACAGGGGGTCCAGTTGCAGGTTTCTCTATCATGGCTCCACAAAAAGTGCCCAAGGCAGTTGCCAAGGGTCTAGGTCAGGGTTTATATGTTGTTTTCGATACCTCACCCCGAAGTATTAATTCTGCCAAGACATGGTCATACGTTTCCAACTTTCTGCAATCCGAGCCAGTAAACTGTTCAGATGATTCTAGCGACAACACGAAGGATGACTTATCAACCAAATACAAAATCGTTGCTCAAGCAGAGATGCACAAAAAAATGGCGAGGCCCCATCTTCTTCCCTATTATGATATGATCAGGTGGGCGCTGGACCATGTGGACATCTCAACCAGGATGATTATCAGTGAGCAGAAGGTAACGATTGGGTCCTTCAGGCCAGAACATTTGCGGGCAATGTATAAATTGTCACCCACACCGAACCTTACTCACAATGCCGAATTTCTAGAAGGTTTCAAGAAGAAGGAGTGCGAGCAGTATGCCAAAAGTTTATCCAATCTGATCAAAGATTGGGTCTCACACCCCATGAAATTCAGGGCTGATACTCACGGGATCTATTCAATCTCTTCCTTGGAGCCACAATTCAAGTACATAGCAATTATGGTTTGCAGGTTGTATGGGAAGGAGGACACTACCCATTTTTTCCTCCCATGTGTACCGCTCATTCATACAGTTGCTAAGGGTTTCTCCTTCGACTGGGCCAAATTGTTGTTTGACCAGTCGAATTACCGAATATCAAGCATAGAGGGAAAGTAAGAAAGCAACTTTGTTCTTTATGTTTGCTTACATCATGGATGCCATCTGCTTCATGACACCCTTCCCACTAATGAACTGGAGTTGGGCTCCAGGTAATACAGAGCCTATTCATGTCTACCACTTGAAGCTTTGGGAGGACAAAGCCAAAGAATTCATCTACGAGATCTTCAACTGGGTAATGGTGCCATTGCATGTCGCCATCTTTGGCTAGCCGCCTCCCAGGATTTTGGATAGCGTCACGACCAACCTAAGTAGCGTGGTTAATTGGTATATAGAGGTGGAATTTTTGTATATTAGGGTTTTCGACACCTCTGTTCCTCCATATGATCTACCTCTATTCTTTCCAAATAATCTATTGTGTCGCGAGATCGCCAGACAGACTGTGCTTGGCAGAATAAGCAAAGAGCTCAAAGGAGTATCAAAAAAGGTATGGTTGTCCTTCCCCATTCATATTGTTGCATATTCCTTGTTTGAATTTGGCCATGCCAAAGCTGAGGCTACGACTTTAGAAGAAATGAAGCTAGTGGATATTGAGTTCAAGAATCACGACCCTAGTAAGGTTGTAAGAAATCACCTGGCGAGTTGTGGCCTGAAGAGATATGAACATGAGGATTCCCCTCATGATGAAATATTACGGGGTATGAGGTCCTACTCTGAAGTCCTAAGTCGGATTTAGGCCCTGCCACCCAGAGATATGGTCGATTGCTTTAGATTCCAAGAGCACCGATGGAGTTGTATCCCCCAGATTTTACAGGGTGAAACCCCAAAGCTTCCGGTTACACAGCAGACCAAGGAGAAGAACCAAGAGAAAACAGGGGAGGCTAGAACCTTAGAGCAAGGAGCCGAAATCCCCTACCAATAGGAAGGAAACCCCGAAAAGGGTACGCCGAGCAAGCAGGTCCAAGGTCAAGCAGAGATACCCTCGCAAGGGTCAGGTGACTCACTATCGCTCATGTCAAACAAGCCGGCCATATATGCTACCCCGAAACAACCATCCAAGGAAATCGCCAGTCCGATTACTATTATCACACCCTTACAGTTCACGAAGAGGAATATCGATGCGGGGTGGATTTTCAATGAGGAACTGATGCCCATTTCTGTCGAGGAGAAGCCTCCTAACAAATTTTTCTTTGATAGAAAAAGGAAGGCCGTGGTGAGGCAAGAATTATATCAAAGAGAGGGTGTAGTGGCTAAAAAATTTAAAATCATGACAGATGGAAAGGCCGTGAAAGAGGAAGAATTCAAAGACGAGATAGCAGGAACACTAGGGGCTTATGCTACAACCAATCAGTACTTAGTTGGAACTTTGAAGGCCCAGTTGAAGTGAAAGAACCTCTTGATCAGTAAGTTGGAAGCTAAAGTGGCTACTACTGAAGCAAATTCCAGGGATGAGGTGAGCAAAAGCCTCGAGCAAGCCCGAATAGCCGATCTGCAAAAGATCGAGAAACTTATATCTGACCTTGAGCAAGTGCGCCAGCCAGTGAAAATTATCAAAACTCAGGTAAGATAGCAGGGGCAGCAAATTATAGAGTTACAATCGAAATTGGATGTTGCCGAGAATCAGGTTTTAGACATAAAAATGTCCAGATCCCAAGCTACTGAAATCCGACAGAAGTTATTAACGGCTCAACAAGACCTTCTTGGAAAAGTGGGAACCATTCAAAACCACTTTCATACGATAGATCAAGTGTTAGAAAATATTTCCTTGAGAGAAAGAGAAGATGGGGCAGCTTGGGTTTCTTTCCAAGATGTTGCTATAGCTACGATGAAGATAGAGATGGTCGACAACTCCAAATTATCCATCGTCATACAAACTAGAGGGAATATCTTGTTGAAGGTATGAAAATATAATATATCAGAAAGTAGAGGAAGAGCTAATGAGGTGATGAACTCTTGTGAGGAAACGTTCTCCTTGATAAATAAAGGTTTGTTAGACCTTGATAAGGAAGGAAGTGCTGGGACGCTGGGAAAAATCAATATAGCTAAACACCTGCTGGACATCAAAGAAAACGTGGAGAAAGAGCAAGCGGAGATATCCTAGATAAGCCAGGTTGATATGGTCCAAGTGGACAAGTGGCTAGTACAGCCAAGTTTACAATTATGCTCTATCATCATGAAAGACCGACAAGTAGGGAAAAGGTTGCCACAGTTGGTGAAGAGTTGTTACACCTTTGAGGCAAGCAACCAAGCAGAGCCTTCCAGGTTGATAGCCCAGTTGATGGAAAGGTGTGTCATTTGCATCGAGAAGGTGAAGGGGCAAGTTTCTGGTGCTAAATAATGATAGATGTCAACCCGTTCTATTTCTGGAGCCAGAAGAGCGGAGAAAGGAAGGTGTTCCGCCCTTACGAGGGAAGACAAAGGATGAGGAGATGAAACACTCCATTTTTTCATTTGTAACTGACAAGTTTCCAAAATGATCGGAATTCTAAAAGTTTAGAAGTTTGTTTAAATTTACATTTAGGAAGAGATAGAAGGGGATTTTTTCGATGGTAGATTGTAATAGAGAAAGTTCTTTTTAGCCATGATTAATAGAAAGCGAATTGAAGACTCCATATTCTGTCAAGATTGAGTTATGTGTTTTCCCTCTGTTATTTCATGCTTCATGTCATTTTTTACATATATGTCTTTGATGAATGTTTTAGCTGCAATTTAGTACAACTTCTACTATGGTGATTAGGTTCTAGTTATCTAGTTATTTACAACTTTTCCTCTGTATTGGCTACTAGCAAGTACAAGACCTATGAATTACTTAGATCTCTACATTATATGCTTTCATCAAGGTTTTTCTTTCTTTTCTTCTTCTTCTACATCATGGGATTCCTCTAAAATTGATGCCCCTCATTGTTGACAACTCCATGTTTTCACACTCGGTTTCAAGATTTTAACTCATTTACGGAAAACGACCTTCGATTTTGTTAAACCCTTCAATTGGCTTCACTAAATTTTCCTCGTATAATCTAAAATTGAAATAAGCACTTTAAAACATCAACCCTCTTTAAAGCTATGTTCTCCACATGACTGTACCCATCATAAGACAACCCAACATCAAACCCGGCCTATCGGATCAAACCATCATCGCTTTGAATCTTTTTGATACCATACTTAAGACAGTGATCACCCGGATGGAGTTCGAATGTTCATGGGCCACCATTGAACAGGATATCAGCATTCAAGAATATTTGGAAGCTAGACAAAGACAACTTAGAGATCGGCCATAGCTTCATCCCCCGAAGTTGTTTCTTCCCCTTTTTCTTTCACTCACTTTAGATGCTTAGACTCTACACTTTATAGCCTTAAGTGTAGAATCTGGAACAACAGTGCCTACAAGACAAAGCGATGCCAACTTGATTTGAGTGGCCTCATATTTGATTTTTTCACACTGTAATAAACCTCCATCAGTCTGACCCAATAATCAAGCCTCTCTGCATTGACTTCACCATCTGTTGGCATGTTTTTAGACAGAGGCAGAGTATGCATGTTTGTCATTGATGGCGAAGATCATCATGATCAATAGCGCAACGATAATGGCATGAAAATGGCAATATCAACAGTGAAGAGCAACAGTGATCGTTGGATCCCATTCATAATTCCCGATGACCGTCAGATCTGAATTCAGACAGGAGGAGCGCGCAGTAGAAGAAAATAGATCTCAGGTGTCATATCTGAGCCCGAAGACCGAATGTCATTGGATCCATAAGAAGGAGCATGGTCTTCACGTGCAAGATGAAGCGATCCTACAAAATCCCGAAAGCAGGAGGATCGTCCATCTTCAAGAAGGATATGTGGCAAGCGACTAGAATTTCGTTGACCTACACATTGGATGAGTCAACGGAACATGGTGTGGGAACTTGCGATATGCGAAATCCCAAGAATTGATCTGGACCTTTGGATCGAGGTATGTTGTGGAACGTTGGATGTAGAGGGCACATGGTGAGTGATTGGCATTTCACTGACTGGAAACTCAAAGAAAGAAGGTGCTCTATCCTATGAAATCGTGAAATGTGAAACCACGACTTAATCTGAGTCGTTGATCAAAGGGAGATAGTGGACCATTGATCAAGAATGACGAAGGCCCATGAAGTTGCGAAATTGTGATAAGATCTTGACCGTTGATCCAAGAGGGACATGTGGCGAGGGATTAACTTTTCGTTGACTGGAAAGTCAAAGGAAGGAAATGATCTAACCTTGCAACTCACGATATGCGAAATCACGATAAGGTCTGGTCCATGGTCATAGTCAAGGTCACATCGTTGAAGGCTTAAGGGAAGGAGCTAATTGCTAAGCTATATTTAGGGGATTGCAACTTGGAGTTTCGAGACCCTTCATCATAGGGATCGCGATATGCGAGATCACGAAAAGATATGGACCATCGAATCATCAAGATTGTTGACCATTGATCTAACTCCATTTCGAAGTTTCGGATACTGGGAGTTGGAGGTGTCAAGGACACTCACGACAAGAATGTTGAAACGCGAAATCGCGAAGCACCTTTTGGTGTAGCCTATGGTCATTGTCGGTGGTCACGTGAGAGGGAGGAGCTAGTGGAGCTAAGCTACATTTCAGGGATCGCAACTTGGAGCGTTGAGACCCTTCGACACAGTATTTCTGAAATGTGAAATGCATCTTGATTAGGCCCATGGTCATAGCCAGTGGGCATATGGGATAAATGAAAGACCCTGCAGATTTAATCCAACGGTGCTGGTTATTTGAGCATCTGATCGAAGGGCTACTGTTGATCTTTACGATTAACTGTTCAGTTACGATTTAGTTAGCAGAACCGAATCATGGTTCTTGGACGGTTGGCAATTGAGTGGCTGAAGCATTGTTGGCCTAGGTATTTGAGGTGTAACTAAAGTTGTGTGAAGTGCATAAAATAAAGATGAAGTGACTATGAATTGTTGGTTGTTCTAAATGAAAAATGAGTTGAACTGTAAGAAAGGGAAAATTACAGTATGTGCAGTGTGAGACCGACAATATGCACAGTGTGAGATCGACAATATGCGGAGTGTGAGATAAAACTCAGAGATGAGTAATAGATGTTGAATAGATAGAAGCAAGAGTAGAATTGCAGAACAGCTTGAAGCAGAGAAGAATTGCAGAACAAATAGAAGCATAGAAGAATTGCAGGGCATAA
>JASDQU010332146.1:0-12814 GCA_032191745.1 Picea mariana | reverse complement strand
AATTGCAGCAATAAGAAGCCAATACTTTTTTCCAGGAATGAAGAAGGATGTTGTTGAGTACATTTCTAGATGTATGGAATGTCAGAGAGTGAAAGTCAAGCATAGACACCCAGCGGGTTTGCTACAACCATTGTCGATTCAAGAAAAGAAAAGGGAAGTAGTAACAATTGATTTTATCACTAAGTTGGCCAAGATAGAAAGACAACATGATTCAATAATGGTAGTGGTGATTAAATTGACAAAGGTTGCTCATTTTGTTCCTATAAAAATGACTCATACAATAGTTAATATTGCATAAATTTACATGAGGGAAATTGCTAGGTTGCATGGAATACCTAAGGCAATGGTTTCAAACAAAAATAAAAAGTTTACTTCAAATTTCTTGAGGGGATTATTTAAAGGATTTGGTACAAATATGAATTTTTGCACAACATACCATCCACAGTCAAATGGGTAGATAGAGAGAGTCAACCAAGTGATTGAAGACATCTTAAGAATGTATGCGATAGATAATCCATCTAAGTGGGAAGATCACTTGCATTTCATTGAGTTTTCCTATAATAATGGGTATAAAGCTACATTGAAGATGAGTCCATTTGAAGCTTTGTATGGTAGAAAATGCAATACTCTAGTGAATTTGGACAACCCAACAGACAGAGTAGTACTTGGTCTAGAATTGCTCAAGGATATGGAAGACCAGATGGTTAAAATTAAGCAGAATTTGAAAGCAGCTCAAGACAAACAGAAGAGTTATGTAGATAATAACAGGAAAACTAGAGAATTTAAATTGGGAGAGAATGTACTTTTGAAAGTGAAGCCCAAGAAGAATTCGTTAAAATTGGGTAGTTGTACCAAGCTAACAGTCAGATTCCATGGTCCATTTGAAATATTGGATAGAATAGGGCCAGTTGCATACATGCTTCCATGGATTTGCATAATGCATTTCATGTCTCTTTGTTGAAAAATTATGTACATGATACTAATCATGTTGCTAATTGGAAATTTGATTTAGGTGGAGCCAGAAGGAGAGTTCCAGGTCTAGTTGGTGCGCACATTGGACGAGAAGGTCAAAATGCTCCATAATCGAGCCATGGGATTGGTAAAGATTCAGTGGACCTACCACGGTCCTAAAGATGCTACTTGGGACAATGAAGATGCCATGTGGGAAGAGTACCCGCGGCGTTTTGAATAATTTTGATATTTTGATTTCTCCCTTTTGTATATGCATTGAGGATAATGCCAAAATAAGGGGGAGGGGAATATAATACCCCAATTTTGAGTCCCCAGATTAATAATGTGTTTTGTTTATTCATGAAAGGTCGAAGTGCCTAGAAATGTGATACTTTGAATATATCAATAAAATACATTGTTGGTTGCAAGATGAACAAGGACATAGATAAGGGGCTATGATTCCACGAGAGAGGGGGGATAAAGCGGTTAAGTCTTTTTATTATTAATTTATTCATCCATCTTGGTTTTAGTTGGAAAAAGTGGTTACATGAGCTTCTTGGAGAGGCCATGTGGTTCATTATTGCATGTATTTATATAAACCCCTATTTTGGGTTGTTTGGGGGTTGCTCATCATGTGGTTCTTCATTCATTGTTCCTCATTTCATTTTTACTACTCGTTCCTCTTTCTTTCTTATCTTTGGTTTGGGCACATGAATGAATTTTTGGGGGAGAGAGTCATTGTTTTGTTTGTTGTAAGTATTTTTTTATTATTCCAAAAAGGAATGGATGCCTATGTGCATGACAATAATGGTAGTTGAGATAAAATTGTCCATAGTCTAGAATCCCAGGAGTTTCCAGCATTGAGATTTTCTAACTAGTAGAATTGAAGCCCTGGAAAAGAAGTGGAACATCTTAAGGGACTGCATTGTAGAGAAAGGGGTTCATTTATTTGGGTTGTGCAGACTAAAAGGGGAAGAGAGCTATTAAAATATGATTTCTATGTGGTTGGAAAAACTGTGATAGCTTGATAGTTATTTATCTGTGTTAGAATCGGCCTAGGACCCGTCCTTGTGGATTCGTAGCCCTAGCTTCGGGGTGACCTGTTGTTGAGAGATAGAACAAAAATATCTATGGTTGGGTGGAAAGTTCAACATCTGCAACCAGTTGGTGAATGTTTATTTGAAAAGTTAAGTGCTCTCTATGTCTTTTGTGTAATTTATATTCCACTATGTATCTATTATCTGTGAAATGTATTTATATTGTGCATGCTTGTTTTTATTGTTGTGTGTGGCATGTTGATCATTTATTTTATGGTTTAGCATGTTCTTATTAATTGCATGTGATGTTATCAAATATCTTGTGTAAATAATGGTAACAAAAAATTGAATTTTCCCAAGAAGGCAAATTTAGAGGTACCCGGGTTGATGGGTACATTGCAGTTTGGCTTCCAAGCAAATATTTGGGTTTGTTGGTGATGGGTATGTCATTGTATATGATCATCACTGCTTCCATTTTTATTGTTGGTGTAATTCAAATTCGTTCTACTTATTTATTTTCCTTTTATCTTGTATTTGCAATGGTTTTCATGTTTATGGACTAATTCTAATCAGTTACCTATTGTATAGCTTTCATCCTAGAAACACAAAGGTTGTTTTTTCTCACCCAAATGGTAGGAACAACCAAATATATTAACAACTCCCAATTAGTTTCTAACTCTTAGTTCACTTTTCCTAGGTTGTTGGAGCTCTTCCTCTCACTTAATTTGTTTTGCAAGTTGGCAAATTGGTTGATCCATGGTCTTAAATTAGATTTTTAGGCCTTCATCTGAGCATAATTATTCTTTCTACAGTACGGGAATCTGGGCGACTTTCAAAAGAATAGTCGCATAGATCTTGCGAATGTGTCATTATTGGTCTATGAGATATGCACTTCTAACACCAAAGCAGCCTGCACAAATCCCCTTTCTCCCAAGATTTTGGATTATTTTCACTTATGTTTGCAGATAGGGGATAAGATTTTTTTATGCACTTTCTAACACTCAAAAAATCAATTTTTGGTTCATTCCTGCATAAGTATATAGTCAACTTAGGTTGGTAGGGGGGTTAAAAAGAATCATTCTTATTTCCCTTTCCATGTGGATGGATTCTTAAAGGTCACATGAATTATTAGCTACATATTTTTCATTTTTTGGATTATTCGGGACTAGGAGTGAATCTCACCAACTTAGTATGCTCTCTACCTCGCACCTTAGGGTGATCTTGGTATACTAGAAAGGTTGAAGATAGTTCCATCTCCCTTTGCATTCAAAACACACATAGGAATTATATTAGTTAGAGTAATGCACAAATATGTTCACATCCTCATTTTATATGCAATTTACAAAACTAGGGAACTTGAAGGACCAAAGGGACCACCATTGTCCATATCTCTTGCAACCTAGAATAGTTTCATTTTATCAAAGTAGTTGCAATACAACACACTAGGGAGTCTAAAATATTTGAAAGGACCCCATGTTGGGCCCTTCATTTTTTAACATACCGAAGTTTTGGGGAAAGCGACGGATACCAACTGGATGATGAAGAAGCAATGAAAAATGGTTAGAAGAACATAGAGCTAATTGAAAGTATAACAACAACGGAAACATCCAAAAACACCATGTGTCAGCTGGAGGAGCAGTGAAAAATGCCAAGAGCACCAAGTGCATGCATAAAAGAATCCAAAAAAATAGTGGGATAAATAATCCAAGAAGCGACCAAGGGAAAAATATAAATATGGAGCCATGTAACGAGAAAGGGTTGATCTTAATTATGGTTGTTCATAATCATTGTTGGTCATGGTTATTGTTGTCTTGTAGTGTTTTCAAGTAGGAGAGCTTGGTCCTATAGCTAATGTAATGGTCTCTGTTGATAATCATGTGGCCTTCCCAGCATGATTTTGAGTCTGTAATGGGTTATGTAAAGTCGTATCATGATACATAAGAGATTGTATTGGAGACCTCTGATATATGTTGATTTTGGAATGATTGGAGTTGCTAATATAAAGAAGTGTTTGGGCCCTAAAATTTATTGTTACGTTGATCAGATATGATGTATTTGAATATATGGTTCTATTGCACAATCACTTCTTTCCTGAATGGTTAAGTATTTGATTGTTGTTTATGGATGTCTTTGGAATCTACTATACGTTTCTAATTAATGTTAATGTAAATATGATGTTGCATACTCTCCAACTCACTTCACCATCCAAGTCTCAGCTACGCCTCGGGTGGGACTTCTTTCCCTTGCAGAAGGATGAATAGGTCGACGTGTCTAGACTATAGTGGTGCCTTTTGTTGGACACCTTAGAGAACCCCGCTCTCAATCTTGCACCAACAAATGGTTTCGCTGTTGGGACTCAAGCTTTCAAGTGATATTTTAAAGGATGTCTCATCGGATTTACAAATATTATGTTGAGAATTGGTGGGAAAGAAGCTACAACACATTCATACAGCAAGAAGCGGAGTTGAGGCACAAAAACTTTAGGGTTGTGAAAAGAGAGGTGTTTTATTCAGAGCCTGCTAGCGACCAGTACGAAATCTTTTGGATTAGGTTCCTAGAGGATGTATTTCAGTGGTTAGATCACCTACAAGAAGCACTAGAATACAAAGATTGAGTCAAAAGGAAATGTACAGGGTTTAGAGGCTCTTCATTGGTTAGATCATTTAATCTCTTGTACTGTGGATTTTTGGGGGCAGATTGTTCTAGAAGGTTATATTATTGAATTTTCTGCAGAGAATCATCAAGCCTTCTCAAAGGCCAAAGTAATATTTAAAGAAGGAGCTAGAGGAAGATTGTTGCGAGATATCCCCTTATGGATCAAGGTTTTCTTATTGGAAGAAGGAATGTTGCATGTTCCTTCGGGTGATATGGCAGCGTAAACCCCTGCACTCGGGGGAGGGTGATTTAGAAAAGGGTTCATGAGTTAGGTCAAGGAATATTTTCTGGGAGATATTGGGGGTCATCCAAAGAAAAGTGAAAGAGACAAATTAGCTCAGAAGAGGGTTGTTGTTATTGAAAAAAGGTGGTGGAAACAAATGAGAAAAGTGATGAAGAGGTCCGATCAATGGCAAAAGGAGATCAACTTTGAGAGTAGTCATAGAAAATATTTGGAAGAGTTGTGGGAGTTGAAGAGATGGGAAGGATGTCCAATCAATGGTTGAAGGAGAGACTTGGTGAAAGAGGGGAAGGTTTTGTAAAAATCAAATAAGAAGAGGGAATTTCAAAAGGGACAAATGAAATAATAAGAATAAACGCCACCATTGAAGAATAATACTCAACAGGAACCCCTAAAGAAGTTGTGGGAGAATCAGAACCTGGAACGCCTAAAGATGTTGTATTGCATCAAGATGTTAGAGCAACACTACAAATGAACGAGACCCCCCATATAAAAGAATTTTCCTCTGAAGGAAAAGGAACCATCCCTAAATCACCCATTCCTCCACCACCATCCATAAATTAGGTAAATTCTACAACAAATCTTTCTATCAATTTTGTTATTTCTAATCCTTCAAGTCTAGCAAGTTCAAATAGTAGCAGTAGGGGAGCTATGGTAATATTTTCAGTTATGTCACAACTACGACCATCGGGGATCATTTTAGTAGGGTTTCCATATTGCTCGATGGTGAATCAATGTGCGAGATCCCTCACTCGATACCCTGAATTTTGGGGTAAAGGTGATGAGGACATAGAACAACATTGATTTCTATGTGAAGCCATCTGGAGGTCTCATGGAAATTTAGATGAAAACAAGTTAGTTGAATTTCATACTACTTTGAGAGGTCGTGCTCTGAAATGGTACATGAAGGTAATCAAGTCAGGGGCTCAAGGGAAACCCTTCACACTCACATATGTGAAGCAACGATTTATAGGGGAATTCTGACTATCTCAGTTAGAACAACAAGCTCTCTCTGATTTGTGAGAGATAAAGCAAAGAGATGGTGAGTCTAGTTGGGAATACAACTAGAGGTTTAAGGATGTGATAGGGAAGTTAGAAAACCTTATTCATGAGGATCATTAGCGAAAGTGGTTCATTCAGGGGTTGTTACCTTTGATGCATATCCCTTTTGTTATCACATAAACTTGTCAGAGTCTTGTAAATTTGGGTTTTTTTCCTAAGTCTATACTTTTACCTGTCTTTCCTCCTTTTACAAACCCAATCGTAAGGTTTTTTCCTTTCGGCTTATAGTTTTTCTTCTTTTTTTTGCCTACCTGAGAGGTGTCGGCCCTAAGCCTTTACGTTTTCTCTATGGTCGATCACTCCTCTCTCTTTTCCTCTGTCACTAATTCTTTTGCCTTCCTGAGCCCTCAGTCAGTCATCCAAGTATTCATTTATAGGGACTGTGGCCATAAGCACAAGAGCAGCACTTAAAGAAGTCTGATATGGACTCAAATCAAGCGAGCAAGAAAGATCATCTTTCAACAATAGAGATTCATCAAGGTGATCGGATCGACGACCATCGAGCGATCGGGACAATAGAGGTACACGAAGTATAGTGGCAGACAGAGTTCTGAAATCATGAGGCTCGTCCTAGCCGTGGATCCTGGGGAGGACAGGTGGCAACAGATTAGCATTTCGTTGACTCGCAAAATGGATCATTCAAAAGGTAGAGTCATGAGGACTCATGAAACGTGAAGTCGCGAAATGATCTAGGTCATCTATTTCAGAAGGACAAGTGGCGCAAGATCAAATCATGGAGAAAGTCATTTCGAAAAAGCTGAATCAAGGAATGCGCAAATTTCCCGAGTCCCGAAATGTAGATGGTCCGAAGTCCTGATGGTCTGAGATACCGAAATGTCGATATTCATCTGGGTCATCTGATCAAAGGGGATGTGTGGCACCTAATCCAAGATATCGCGATTTCACAACTCAGACATTTGAGTATGGAGCACAACGTAAGTTCACGAAACACGAAATTGCAACGCACTTTAAAGTTGGGCCCACAGTCATAGCTCGGGATCGTATGAGGAGAGGAGTTGTGCAAAAGGTTAAAGCACCCGAGTTGGTCACAAAGAAAGAGTTGCGTGGCCTCGAGGTGCCAAAATTGACTCGAAGGAGCCGTGAGCTCGTTTGGGACAATTATGGATGTCAGGTTTTTCCCAATCCCGACAAAAGTAGTTAATGGAAATAGGGGGAGGTAGTTGAAACCTCGTTTCACCCCGTAAATGGAAGGCATAGAAGGCCCAACCATGGGGACTAAACCATCAGCCCGTGGTACCCCTGCGAGCAAATTTCCTTGCAAACCCATGCTGATCTGAGATCGCGTCTGACAGAAGAATGCAAGTGCACGCTGACAGAAGAAGATGCAGATGCAAAATTTTTAATGTAGTAGTCAGGTCACACTCCTGGTGGTGGCAAACTGTTTCGAGTATAAATACTCAGTTTTGATATTTTGTCATGGTCGATGGTAGAGAAAAGCTCCCGTATTGTAAAGTTTTAAATGAAGTTTCTGGCTCTCTGGTAATGTGTTGTAGTCTGAGATTTCTTGCTCCCTCTTGTTTCCCTCTGATACTGAAAGAGTTCATGAGTGACTGATTCACATGAATTATTGTGATTGTATTATGATGAATGTTTGATCATAGTGTTGTTATTATTCCTTTCAGTTTCTTTGAGATTTGAATTCAAGAAGATCTTGTGTTTAAGTTTTTCCTCTTTGGGATGCTGGAAGACGTGATGTCCATGGCAGATCTCTACACTCTCCTCACCAAAGTCTTCCCTCTACTCACCCTTACTCCAACTTACTGACTAAAGTTGATTCCAGACCTCAATTACTTATGCATGCTAGTCCAGTTTTCTGAGTTAAAACGATATCATCTCGAGTCTACGCCCATTTGACCTCTTTAAAAAACCAACCCATGACATAAAACTCTGATGGGTATTGGGCTTACCTTTGACGCAATCCGAAGGTGACTTCTAGTGCTAACATTTATGGCATTGTTGTCGGGGATGAATTGAAGATTTTCCCTGGGATAGAACGACAAATCTTAATGATTCTGAAGGTGCATCAAAACTCAGTACCATAGAAGATTGCGACTTGCACCTAGCGACTCCACTATCTGGCGACTTCGCTGGTCCAACTCCACTATCTGGCAACTCCACTAGTCCGAATCCACTATTTCAGTTGGCTCCGAAAGGCAGACACGCAAGGTATCAACCACAACTCCCTCTAGCCACGCCTAAAGCTGACCCAGAGAAAATTATCAGAAAAGGAAAGACCCCTCAAGAAGGTACGCCAGCTGCTGAACCAGTCGATTCTGGTAATTTTCATCATCCTCACTCTGATACTCCATTACCTGCTTCTCATACTCCTATTATATCTTCAGTTGGAGTTTCTATAGCCTTGAATTTTGGGGGTTTTCCTGTTGTTTTCTCCTCCCCTGGCCTTGGTTTGGAAGGAGAAAATTTCGACACTCCCGTCTCCCCTGAAGTTGTTCCCTGGCTCAAACCCAGAACCTTAGGAGATTTTCCCACTCCAGGTTTTACTATCCCTTCCTCTATCAGATTCGTTGTAGGAGAAGCCTCTTTTCCTACCATCTCTACTACCTTTTTCCCCAGAGGTACATTTCCAATCTTACCTGTCCGAACTCCATCTCCACCTGCTTCTCCTCCTGTTAACACTCCAATGGCAGGAGAAAATCCCACCAGAACCAGAATGGAAGCTATGATAGTTGCTAGGTATGCCCTTCTTTTTTTACCTCAGCCTCTGAATTCCCTCCCAGCGGATGGCTACCTTAAGTAGTTACCTAATTTCACGGGTGAGGGAGGCATAACTGCAAAAGCACATCTTGAGGCCTTTTATAGTTTTACAAATAATCATGCCATAGAGAATGAAGATGTGTAGATGAGAATCTTTGTTCATAGCCTCGATGGTGAAGCTAGGAAGTGGTTCAAGGCCTTCCCCCCTGGATCTATTGGCGGGATTGAAGCCCTCGATGAAGTCTTCTTAAAGGATTGGGGAGACAAAAAGGATCTCCTTTACTATATAACAGAGTTTGGGGCTCTGAAGAAAGAGGAAGGGGAATCTATGTCTGATTTCTCCAAGAGGTTTAATAAAATGTATAATAAAATCCCCACTGAAGTCAAGCCTACAAAAACCTCTACAAAGATTACTTATGCTAGCGCTTTGGATCATGACTTATGTCTCCTGCTAAGAGAAAGAATAGCTACTTCATTGGCTCATATGCAATATGCATCCCTTGAAGTAGAGTCTAATATATTTGCAGTTGATAAACTTAAGAGCAAGGCAGACAGAGACAGAAGGAAATGGAGGTCTGAAGCTTCAACCTCTGGTTCCTCTACTTTCCATCCTCAAGTTGATGAACTTACTAAATTAGTAAAGTCTATGTCCGCTGAGATGGAGAAGTTGAAGCTTGAAGGAAGACATAACTATAGAAATCCACAAAATGTTGATAACAGAGGTCACTTCAGGAGACCTAACAATGCTCCTCAGATTATTCCAAGAGAGTAGAGGAATAGAGATAGAAATGATCAGAACATCTAGACCCCTCTCCAAAATACTCTCGTTACGGATGATGAAGGTGAGGATGAGGACCTTGATCCTGAAATCCACTGCCTTGGAGACACCTACTCCTTTCCTCATTTGACCCAATCTGCATATGAGGAAGCTCTCATGGACAACCAACTTAATGAGTTGAGTAAAGGAGACAAGGCCAGCAAAAGACCAAACAGATACAATCTGAGGTCCAAGAAGAAAGAATGAAAGCTCAGTGCTCCTGAGCAACCTACCAGAGCAGAGAAGTCTGCTAAAGATATAGCTGACAACAACAAAGGTAAGAAAGCGCGATCACCCTCTCCAGTAATTAAAGTTCCTATTCCATAAGTAAAAGAAATCCTAAAGCCCCCTCCCTCTTTTAATTTTGACCATGAAA
Source organism: Picea mariana (assembly GCA_032191745.1). Classification (NCBI taxonomy): domain Eukaryota; kingdom Viridiplantae; phylum Streptophyta; class Pinopsida; order Pinales; family Pinaceae; genus Picea; species Picea mariana. Next base: position 2,939 of record JASDQU010332146.1, on the reverse strand, counting down.
TTCAAAAAATTAGAATCCCTGTACCCCTCTCTGAGCTAGTTAAACAAGAAGACTTCAGAAGGTGCCCCTCCAAAATGTTGCAGCTTGAACCTTTGTCTCACTCCACAAACTCAGTCAATTTGCAAGATGAAAATCTAGTAGTTATCTTAGGTCCTTTAGTAGAGGACAGAGATGACTCCTCTCCTCCCTTCTATACATCATTCAACATACATGACAAGGTGTTGCACAAATGTTTGATGGATTCAGGGGCATCTCACAATCTTATGCCTAAAATCGTCATGGAAGAGCTTGGTCTGGAGATTACAAAAGCCTAGCATGACTTGTTTTCTTTCAACTCCAGGTAGGTCAAGTGCCTTGGGGTTATCAGAGACTTGGTCATATATCTGCTCCAGCTGCCAATGAAAGGTGTGATCATGGACATCATGGTAGCTAACGTTCCCCCTAAGTTTTGGATGCTTCTATATAGATCTTGGATAAAAAGACTAGGGGGGACTTTGCATATGGACCTCACCTATGCTGCCATTCTGGTGTTTAGGGGTGAGCACATAAGACTTTACAGTGAAGCGCAATTGGCCTACATTATTAGTGATGAATCAAACCCCATGAACCATCCTATATTTGCTATTGACACATATTTGGGATCTAGCTTGCTACAACTCACCGACGCTCCTGAAGCTCCTCTAGAAATAAAAAATCGGCCTATTACTTTTTGTGAAAATTCCCCTCCTATCACCTCTGTGTGGAAAATGTTCTTCGATGGAGCCTCTTATAAGGATGGTGTTGGTGTTGGAGTGGTTCTTGTTTCGCCTACTAGAGATACTATAGCTTTGTCCTACAAGTTAGAATTCGAAGCTACCAATAATGTGGCAAAGTATCAGGCTCTTGTTTTGGGTTTAAGGGATGCGAAAGACATGGGGATTGAAGAGCTAGCAGCATTTGGAGACACTAAACTAATAGTTCATCAAGTCAAAAATATTTATCAAGATAAGCACCCTACACTTAAAACTTACAGAAATGAAGTGTGGGACCTAATTGACAATTTCTTCTTAGCTTTCAACATTTCATTTATTCCAAGAGAGGAGAATATTGTGGTTGATTCTTTGGCTGTCTCAGCGAGCCATTTCAAAATCCCACTGCCACCTAAGCTCAAGTATGATGTCAAGGTAAGGTATAGGCCCTCTGTACTTGACAATATCAAGCATTGGAGGGTGTTCGAGGATGATCTTGAGATCAAAATATTTCTTGATTCTATTGATGAGTTCTCTGCGTTACACATTGATCAGGATCATGATTCCGAAGGTGACCCTCATGCTGATGTATTTTTAAATAAAATTGATAATCACCATATTGTTCATCTCCCTAGCAACCACATTCCAAAAGGACTGATTCATTTAGAAATATTGTTCATGGGAACGATGTGGCAGTAAAGTTTAAAGGCCCAACTGAGGGTGTTGATGTAGCTGAATGCAATATTGGTGTAAAGGAGGATCCAAGGTTTGTCAAGTTGTCAAGCAGCCTGTCAAGGGAGCAAAGGATCGAGTATGCTAAGCTGTTAAGAGAGTTTTTTTATGTGTTTGCCTGGACCTATGAAGACCTCAGAACATACGACACGAGTGTCATTGAGCATAAGATCCCACTGCAGAAGGAGGCCAAACCATTCATGCATAAATTAAGACAGATAAATCCTATGTTATTGCCTATTATGGAGAAAGAGGTAAAGAAGTTGTTGGATGCCCAAATAATTGTCCCTTTGAGATATTTTGAATGGGCGGCCAACTTGGTTCCAGTAAGGAAAAAGAGTGGAGAAATCAGACTCTATGTTGATTTTAGGAATCTGAACAGAAGCTCTAAGAAGGACAATTACCCTTTGCCAAAGATGGAACACATATTGCAGAGGGTGACAGGCGCATCCAGGATATCCATGATTGATGGATTTTTTGGGTACAAATAGATCTCTGTCCTGCCTAAAGATAGAGAAAAGACAGCCTTCACCACTCCTTGGGGCACATTCATGTATGCCAAAATTCCCTTTGGATTGATGAACGTAGGAGAAAACTTCCAACGAGCCATGGACATCGCCTTCATTGGAGAAAGAGACAAATTTGTGGTCACCTATCTAGATAACATAACAGTATTCTCCAAATCTAATAAAGAACATTGTCAACATCTAAGAAAGGTCTTCTCGAAATGCAAAAGGTTTGGTCTCTCCCTAAATCCCAAGAAGTCTTTATTTGCCATGCAGGAAGGAAAATTGTTGGGACACATTGTATCAGCTGAGGGGGTCAGGATTGATTCAAGTAGGGTAGAAGCTATTCGAGCCTTATCACTTCCCAGATCCAAGAAAGAAGTTCAATCCTTCCTGGGCAAAATCAAGTTTTTGAGAAGGTTTGTTTAAAATTTTGTTGAATTGGTGAAGCACATCACAGCCATGCTTAGGAAGGGGAACGAAGTGAAATGGACTGTTGAGCCTAGAGAATCCTTCAACCAAATCAAAAAATAATTGAATGAGGCACATGTGCTGATCAGTCCTGATTATTCCAAGGATTTTTTTATTTTTTCCTTTTCTTCATTTGATACAGTGGCAGTTGTTTTACTACAAAAGAATGATGCAGGGTTGGAGCAACCTATTTCTTTTTTTAGCAGAGCACTAAGAGATGCAGAGGTCAGATATGACATCATGGAGAAGCAGGCCTACGCTTTGGTGAAAGCCCTCAAAGCTTTTAGAGTCTATGTTTTTCATTCAAAAATCATTGTATATGTTCTATCAGCTTCTGTAAAGGATATTCTCATTCAGCCTAAATTAGATGGAAGAAGGAGCAAGTGGATTGCCAAAATCCTTGAATTCTATCTGGAGATAAAACCCACCAAGCTAGTCAAAGGCCAAGGTTTATCCAAGATGTTGGTTGAATCTAATTGTAAATCTTTGAAGGTGAACTTCA
>JASDQU010332145.1:0-12814 GCA_032191745.1 Picea mariana | reverse complement strand
AACTCAAACCCTATGGGTACTAGCTTACTAGGGCATCCTATCATTCCCCCCAAGTATGGTCAAGTGGAAAATCATAAGGTCCAAGCACACGTTAGAATAAAAAAGAATTAAATGCACATATTCAAAGGTTTTGAGGATCAGAGTGACACATACCATGATACCCAGACTGATTACCTCATGGAGCAAGACCCATCTTTGTTGCAACACCAGGCCGATGTGATGGATGTTGTTGCTGCTGACAAAGTGGAGGCACTAAAGAATGAAAGGATGGGCCCTTCAGGGCCATGCTCAAGTCGATTTGGCTCTCGATACTCCATGTCTAGGACATGTGGGCCTCGATACATAATCTCCTTAGTTACCCCTAGGTTAGGGGATAACAGTCTCATTGCATACAATTGTACTAGGAGCTTTTCGTCGATTTCATTGAGTATTTGACTTAGTAAATATTTAAATCTCTTGTCGTACTCATGTATAGTCTCACCTGGATTTTGCTTGATGTCCTTAAGTTTTTGTGTTTCCAGATGACTTATATCTTGTGTCTTGAAGAAGGAGAGGAAATTCAGCTTTATTTTGTTCTTTGTACATGTTTGATTGTCCGTAAAATTCATAAACTAAAGTAAGAGCCCTGGCTCAAAGTGCAGGTCCAAACTTAGCCATTTGTTTTTCTTCATTGACTATATCTACAACATCCCAATATTTCTCACAAACAAACCAATGTTGTTTGGGATGTTCATCCCATTCATAAATAAGGATGTGATGAAGACCCACTATTGGTTTCTTTTTAACAAATGAAATTATTGCAAGATCTTTGGTCGAAGTCGATTTGGTGGTTGACGTAGTATTATTTTTTGGAGTTAAGGTCGAACTATTTGATTCTGTCGATGTAGTATGCATATGTCCTTTAGTCGGGATATATTTGACTTGTTCTTGGTTTGGAGTTGAGTCATTTGTTTGACAAGATTTATCTATATATTCAACGAGCCATCCTTTACACGGTTGCGTCGGTTCACTTTCACTATTTGTTGAGTTTGAGTCTTCTAGAAGTAGTTTCGGTAGGGGGCGACTTCCATGAGATCTCTTACATGAATGATTATGTCTTCTGGTCGAGTATGATTATTTTCTTGTGCTTTGATTAGCACTACATCTCTTATTTGGCTATTATTATCTGTTCGACACCACACCCGTGGTGATTGTGTATATATATATGAATTCGTTGTTGGAGAAAATTTGAAATGCATTGGTTAGGAATTTTTATAGGAGAGAGTCAGATCACAAGTTCTGAATCGTCAATTTCCATATCAACTTGATCATCAACGTGTTGGGTGCCATCGATTTCCATACTCAATTGAAAGCTTTCACTCCTCCTAGGAGTCGTCGAGGCTCTCTTAAAGGATTCTCTAGTGAACTGTCGCAACTGGGTAGGTTTTTTACTAGATTTTCTTGGATCCTTTATCTTTTGCAACTCTTCTAACTTCTTCTTCCTTTTATACCACTCTATTTTTTGAATGTTAGCTGAGGGTTTGTGAATCTGCATTCGATGTGCATATTTCTCATTTGATTTAGTTATGTTTTTCTCGACTCCCATCATTTTCGACTTGGGGATGTGGTTCAAATTTCTCACTTGATTCAGTTATCTTTTTCTCGACTCCCATAATTTTCGACTTGGGGGTGTGGTTCAAATTTGGCTTTGACTTCGCTTTTAAATCCGACTTTGACTTATTCTATCTCACGGATCATCCCCCCCCTGGATGCCGACCCCACTAACTCGCAGTCGATGTTGTTTATCATTTTGACTAATTTCATTTCTTTAAGAAGTAATCCCAACCTTCTTTGGTGTCTTTGTAGTTAGCTTCTAGGAATTCTTCCCACTTTTCTTGTCTTTCTCCCTAATTAGAATTTGGGAGAGGATCTTTCAAAGGGGGTCGATACTCAACGATGTCATCGACTCCCTTATCTAGGAGGAATTTATGCAACAGAGAGGGGATAGTACAAAGAAACTCGTCGTGTAACTCAATGTAGAATTTATTCTTGATGGTATGGACCGACTCTCTGTCTTCAACTACCTGATCTTTGATATAGTCTTTTACAATTCTTTCGAGCCACTTGTTTAGATTTGTTCTTCCTCCATTGATAATTTTGTTTATCAACTACTCATCTGGAGTGAGTATGCACATTAGACTGAGGGATGCATTCGTACAGTGCTTTTGGTATACTGTCCAAGAATCTCTTGTGTGTTTCTAAATAGAAGTGCGTACAGGCCTCTACCAATGTCGGTCAATTTATTTATGCATAATTTCTAATGTAATTGTTGATTTTGTGCTCCCACCATTCATGTATGTATGCTAAATTTAACATCTACGTGCTTCTTTCTTTAATGCATGCCCTAGTTCAAAACTTTGGGCAACAGAACCAATGTTGTAGTCAGGGAGAAAGTACAAGAAGTTGTCAGTAGATCCTTACATAGAGAAATGCACGTTATAGTATCATATATAGAAGCACACAGACATACATATAGACATACACAATAGTGGGAGAACCATCAAAGCATTTTATTAGATATGGCCAAGACGACCTTTGTCTTTCCATTACATAATGTGTGTGTGTGTGTGTGTGTGTGTCTGTGTGTATTATACAATTACTAGTCGGTTACATTAACTGACGCGTCAGTCGACTCTAACTGCCTATTCGACCGACTCCTATAGTCGAATCGACTAGGGGGGTCTAGTTGGCAAAGTTGATTAGCCCCTACAACAGACCCAGTACATCAAGATTATCCCTAAAAGACGCATCTTTCTTGGACAAGAAAGGAAGTTTTGAATCCATGGAAAATTTTAGTGTTATCAGACTCTATTGTTCGCATGAGAAACCTTCATCCTTGACATACTATGCTTCTGATAAAATATTTATAGTTGAGATATGTAAACAATATAAATTTTGGGGTTACTTTTTCAATGAGAAAAGGAAAAAATAGTTCATCCCATTATCATGGAAAATTGGGGAAATAACTATAAAAATCATTACCCATCTTGATGAAATCTCAACTCAATTTGACTTATTCAATCTCAAGAAAGAAAATGAAGTCAAGGGTTTCAAGTCTATTCAATTATTTATGACACACATAAGATCTGTAGGATATAGTGGGTTATTTTCCAAGACATTCTTATTTGGAGAAATTCACAATGAGGAAGAGTTGTGAATGAGAGAAATTCACGGTCCTCAAATATTTCTCAAAAAAACAACCTACCTAAAAGAAAACCCCATAATTTAGTTCAAGAACAAAGAAAGTCCTCGATTGATAATTCTAATGACAGAGGAGAACAAAACCATTCTAAGAGAAATCTAGAAAAGCCACACAAACTCCCAATTGCTAGTAAGAATAAGAGAGGTACAAATAAAGAGGGAGAAAGTGAAGACATACCTGAAAATGAAAGTGTCCCAGAAGATATGGAACTCGATCTAAACATTGAAGAAATAGAATTTGCAGGTGAAGAACAGAGGCTACAGGAAAGCAAGACAATTGTAAGAGGAATGGCTACTCAAGAGCCAATCATATTGGAAGAGGAGTCTCTTACCCTGCATTGTGCCACATTCAATAAAAATTCAAGAAAGTTAGTTATTTAAAAGGTCAATGCAAAAAATAAGAAGATTAAAGAAAAATGGAATTCAAAATTCGATTTTCAAGGGGTTCCACCCTCAAAGGTCATAAAATTCCATGAGGCCACGGGAGGATCTTAAAAAATGTCAATTGGAGACATAAAGAATGAAAATGCAATTTTAAAAGATAGAGTAAGAGAACTAAAAAATGCTCTGATACCCCCACCACTGTTTGCTAGTCCTATCGTCGCCATATATCCCTTGAGAACTCTTGAAGGAAGACCTGCATCAAGCTCAGTATTAAAAGGAACATCAAGTTTTATTGCTGCTATTAGGAGATATGTCGGTGAAAACATCCAAAAGAGAAAGTTCTTGATTCCCAAAACCTAGGAATTGGAAACAAGCTTTGTCTCTTTGTCTCTTTAGGAGCAAGTGTGACACATTTTAGGCAGTATCTTAAAGCAGATCTTGAAAATGATGAAGAATTTTACAAAGAGGATATTTCTACTTTTAGTGCAAGAGTTTCAGGTCTTACTGAATTCCAGAGAAAAGAAGAGGATTTTCCTTTGGTAATCCGTTTAAAACAATTAAAGGCATGTTGGCTCAAGAGAAACAAAAGTTTAAAGGAATTGTTAGTTGAGTGTGATGTCATAAGTGTAAACATAAGTGAATTATATTTAAAGTTGATTGAGTTAGAACTAGTCAGGTCGATTAAATGTGGAGGACCCACACTTAATTATGATTCCAATACTCTTGTCAAAGGAACAAATGGAAGAAAAGTTGGACTCATTAAAGATTGCATCAATAGAAAAGTTCAACAACCTGACCGAATATTCAGAGACAAAGGTAGAGAGTTGGTTGGTCCGTTGTGTGAATAAAAACGATGATATTGAGGACACCCCCAATCAAATCTCGATGGATTTTAAAGATTTTGAAAATTCAATATTTGATATTAAAGTGAGACAATAAATAATTGTGGCACCAATGAGAGAATATGTTGAGAATTGGTTGAAAAATGTTTTAATTAAAATAACCGAATCAGATCAAGAAGAAGCAGTTGCAATCGGTCAGGTAGTTCCAACAAAAGAAAATATAAAGGATATTCCAACCAACAAATGAAGAGAGAGATTCCATCACAGTAAGTCAATAAGTCATCTTTCATAATTTCCCATATTCCATACTTTTTGCTTAGAAATCCCCTAGTTGTGCCTTTTCATTCTCTGAAAACTCATAGCTGCTTTCTAATTGTTTTCCCCTTTTTCTTCCAAGTTCATGTCTATCTTTTAAAGGTCCATGGGAGCCCCATCCCAATCCATTTGGACAAATGCTTTCATTTTAATTTTACTTTTCATTGTAAAACCCTCATGATTATTTTTTTAACTCCCTAGAGAACTATTTCGGGGCATACATTTAATGATTTATGAAACTTTGGAATTTCCAAGTACGAGATTTTTGGAGTGCGCCTATCATATTCTCTTTCAATTTTAAATGTGATACTCATTTAAAGTTCTCTACATTGTGGACTTATATCGTTTATGTCTTGTGATATGACCAAATCTTGCTTATATTGTGATGGATGTGAGGAATATTTTAGTCTTTTATGATGTTTTCTTTATTTTTGTATAATACTATAAACATATCATATTTCTGTTTTAAATAAGTTCCTGGTCCTTCTCTCAGAAACCTTTCTTTGTGAATATACTTTTTATCTTTAAACAATATTTTCATAATTCGTTTTGAGAAATAACAGAGGAGTACCACCTCTTTAAAAATGAAGGGTGATTTATCCTCATGAGGTTTTTGTTGAGATTTTGAACAATCTAAACATCAACAAGAATTCATCTTTGCAACATGGGCAAAGGTTTCAGTGTAGTTGATGCCTTCTTGTTGAGAAAATCCTTTTGCATCCAAGCGAGCTTTATGATGCTCAACAACACCTTCAAAGGTAAATCTGGTCTTGTAGACCCATCGACACTTCACAATGTTCTTCCCTTGAGGTTGAGGAACTAAATCCCAAGTGTAATTCTTCATAAGAGAATCCATCTTAGTCTGTATAGCCTGCTCCCATTCAGGTTGTCCTTGTGCATCTGAGAAGGTAATGGGATCACAAGTTTTAAGAACACAAGACATCAAAGCAACACTACTTTTGATTGTGAGTTTATCGGCCTGAAGAAATATAACCGACATCAAAACCAACAACTTAAATTGTCTTTGAAGCCCATCAAGGCAGGAACAAAAAGGGTGAGCTTATGCCCACTACAGAAGGTTGATAAGAAGTCAGAACAATTTAAGTCGAAGGAGATGTAGGACCCGTCGAAATAGAAATCCACTGACCAGTTAACTCAAGAACAAAGGTCGACTACCTAGTCGAAATAGGAACAGAGTTTGAATGTCCAGTCAAAGAATTGAAAACAAAATAGGAGAACCATTGTCGGAAACAACATCAAGAGGATCATCATATAGTAAACTAGAGGAAGCATTCAACATTGCAATGTCAAAAGACTTCTTATCAAACCACACATTTCTTTGGACAATGATTTGTCGCTTGACAGGGTCAAACAATCAATAGGCTTTAGAGTCTTCAAAGTAGCCCATCATGATGCAAGCATGACTCTTTGCATCCATTTTCTTTGTGCAATCATTTGAAATATGAGCCTAAGTAACACATGTAAATACATGGAGGTGGCCAACATAAGGCTTTCTACCATGTCATTGTTCGACTAGAGTCACAAAACTGATAACTCGATTCGAAATCCGATTCAAAATATAGTTTGCACAATAGACTGCTTCAACCCATAAGTGAGGAGGCAAGTCTTTGGCCTGCAAAAGACAACGAGCCATTTTAACTAATGTCTGATTCTTGCATTATGTAACTTCATTCTATCGATGAGTATGAGGGACCAATCAATCGAGTGCATCGAGAATCGACTACCCATTCATTCTATGCAGAATTAGAAAGCATCGCTTAAGAAGTTCCAACTTGGAAGGTGAAATTATCAGTAGGTCAACAAACAGTCGACATGTCTCCTTCGAGTCACTTGACATTCTCCTCTAAGTCGTCTCTCTTCTTGTAGCAGAATTTCTCCACATGTCCAATCTTTCCACAGTATTGACATGTCTTCTTCTTTCGACTGGATGTCCGTTCATCAATCCTCCCTTTATTTTTTTGGTCAAGGCATTCTAGACTGTGTATAGGGGTATCAAATCATCCTCTTTCCTTATGATTCACCTTGCCCTTTCCCTTGAGCAAGTGAGCTTGATGTTTGCCACCAAAATTTCCTTCATATAGCAATCCGTGTTGAACATTAATTCGTAAGCCCCAAAAAACTTCAAAGGTATAATCCTTAGCATCTTCCTTGTGTGCTTGCTAGTAGGTTTCGAATGTCAAAATGAACACATCGAATGATGTTCTATGGTTCATTAGGACTAGCTCAATGACTTGTCTATATTTCTTCTGATAATTATTTTCACATTCTCCCAATTTCAATTGCAGCTTTTTCACACGAGCCAAATAATCCTCAATTTTGTTGAAAGAATGAGGATAGAGAGAGATAAACTCTTTCTCTAACTGCATGACATGGCTTTCATCGACTTTGTCGAACAAATACTTCAGCTTCTTCTAGACTTGATAAAGGTAGTCGATTTAGTTGGTATGGAACCAAATCTCCTGTGAGATATAAATCATGATGACCCCCATAACCTCATCCTTCTTTCCATTGACAACAACCTTCATCTGATTATCTGTCGAATCTAGAATCATAGTCTTCATATACTTCCGAATTCATTTACTCTTCAACAAGGTTTCCATAACTGGTGCTCAGATAACATAGTTTGATCCATTCAAAATAACGAGATTGATCTTCGAAGCCATCTTCGATATCTAACAAATCTAATCTGATTCCACGGGTTACAATTGACAAATTGTTGACCTAGAGTCAATCACGAACATATCTGACTCAACAAGATTTACAGACAATAGGTGAGGTCTCAACCGGGCACTCCGATACCATGTTGGGGATTGGGTGTAACCTGATACAAAACAAATAATAGAACTACAGATAATTGAAGAGGACTAACTTTAGAAAAGACCAATGATGTCTAAATACATTGTTATGAGACTTAAGCACAATGCTTTGTGATCAAAACATCACAATTCATGTTGAACATCTTCAACCATGTCGACATCATTCAATGATCATTCATATAATGACCCATCGGGTCCTTTATTTATAGTCTCGAGATATAACCAACTTCCTACAAATTAGGAAGATCTTTCCCACATACAACTATTGGTGGTTAGAGTCGACTTCGTCAAATCCATGTTGTCTAGTTGGCTCATCAAAGTATCATGACCTGATCGTCCATGCATCCAACTTGTAGTCGATTATTTAACTGGTCAATCCACCAACTGACTGTCTTCGACTGTTGGTCAATTGTCCGATCGATAGGCTAGTTGACTACTCAACCAATTATTGTCATCTTCCGGTCAATTCTCGGACCAATTGTTTCCATTTGTTGGTCGACCACCCAATTGATTGATTCCAGGAGAAGTGTGATGGACCATAAGAACCCGAGGTTACAACACTTTTGATCATATTAAGGATCTATAACTATAGTCTTTGTAAATTTCCAAAGTGATTTTCTCTTTGATATAGTTTTTGTGTCTTCTAGCCACATACCATAATTGTGGGCATTCATAACCATAGGTTCTGTTAGCACATGTAAATTTTCACATGAAAAATTGTGATTTGGTCAAACTTGGTTAATAGAGAGCACATGGCCAATCATGAACAGTTAGATTCAGTCTTGTCATGGTTCAAAAAATCTCATGAGTTCAAATCCATTGGAGGTACGTGGCAACATCAAGCAAATTATAGTGTTGCACAAGTTGTTGTGCAACTTCCTAATGCTGTGCAATTGAGTATTAAAGTACAACAATGTATGATGGGTATAAGTGGTGCTTTAATTTGGATTTAGCATTCAAATTCTTCATCTTCCATGCAAAGAAACCCCTAGATACCAGTCTTCTTCTCTACAAATCCGCAAATCTCCCATCCAAGCTTGTTGCGCACGGGCCGCAGGGGACGCTGCTCACAGCGTTGCGCATCATCACCTACTTCACTCTTGCACCCTCTAACTGTTGTTTCGGGCTCCTGGTTGATGTTTGAAAGGAAAACCTTTCTTATGAACTAAAAAACTCAAACTTTGGCTTAAAACACATATCCTTTGCTACATCAAACCTAATTTTTCTCATACGCTATGCAACTGTAACAGTCCAATTTCAATTAGCAGATTGAAGTTTCCTTGACAAGTTTTGAGTGGGAATCTTAGAGTGATAATGATATAGACATTGTGAATGCATCAACCTAATTTGTTTATCAGACAGAGGAAATGAAGGTTCATTTGTTGCAGTTTGGCATATTAGGGTTTTGTAAGTTTTGAAAGAGAAAGTACTGTTTAGAGGAAGTTGAAAGGGTTCAAGGGCTTCTAATCATCATCGGAAGGGTACAATCACCATCAGACATCATCATTTTCCAGTCAAGAACAAAAAAAAGGTGAGAAAATGCGAAAGGGACCTTTTGTTGCACAACTGTGCTGCGTTTATGTTGTAGGTTGTTGTTGCACAAATGTGACAGAGCATGACGCGTTTCCGCCTGTTTTAGAAGTCAACTTCAAGATCATTTTATGAACCACTGAAGAGGATTTTTGAAAAACCCAGAGAGGTTTTTGTCAAGAACGGACCCAATAACAAAAACCTCTCTCATATTTGCAACATGTGTCATAGTTTGGGAAACTTGAATGAATCTTTATAGCCCATTTTTCCAGATTTAAGCATTTAATGATTTCCTGTTTTAGTCATCATCTTTTGGCACATATTACGAGAATATGGAGAATAATTTTAGAAAAAACAAAGTGGTTTTTTTCAAGAAAAAACCCAATAACAAAAACCTCTCTTACTTTTTACACATCTATCATGATTTGGGAGATATGATGTCATCTTTGAGGCCTATTTTCCAAAATTTCGCCAAGCCAAATTTGCTGACAAGTTCTAAAATGTTTTGAAATTCGACTTGGTGGACCTCCAACTTGGTATAATTGGCTCCAAATTGATTTGGATGATGAAGTTTGAATATTTTTATACCAAATCTAATGATTTTCTATCTAGTTAGCACAATTTTAGTTGGTCAAAAACCAAATCCTAGAAAGTAGGATATGGACAGATTTTGCCAAATATTCTTTAGTAAGCTATTGTAACCTCTTCCTATCTTTAACTAAGGAAGGATTTCGACCTCCTTGAGCTTTGATATGACATTTATATATATATATATATATATTATCACAAAGAGAATGTAAAAATGGGTGGAGTGTGTGAGAAGAAGTTATTGTGTGCATTGTAACTGTTTTCTGAGCTTAATATATATTAGTGCAGAAGTACATGGTGCTTTCATAGTAGAGATTCCCGACGATGGTGTTTTGAAGTATGTTCTATTTCTTATGTGTATGTGCTATCTTCTCTTTGCTTTCATTTCTATATAAGACTTCTAGTATTTAAACTGAAACATGTTTGGAATTCATCCTTATTAGATGCTCCATGTCATATACAGTTAAATACTCTTTCACCTTGCAAAGTTGTGTGTTCAAAATTCATCCTCAGTTAGATGCTTTGTTAATAGAAACTTGTCATTCCATTTCATTCCTCTAAAGTTGCATAAAGAATTCACCCATGGTTAGGTGCTCTCTATGCAATGAACTGTTAATCCTTTTTCTACTTTCATGTTGCAACTATAAAATTTACCGATAAACACCATTTACCTTGCCTCTGTTTCTTGGAACATTCATCACCAGTCACTAATATTTATCATTTGCATTATTTGGAATCCATGCCCAATGGTTTTTCCCTCTACTCCATCAACCACATTTTGAAAGAAAATCCACATATCTAACCTCTGTTTCAGCTATTGGACCTTGTTAGAGTTTATCATCAGTTAGCAAATCATTGAGAGAGCCCTCTTGGTTGGAAGGGTTAGAGTCCAACCTAAAGTTGGTTTGAGGTTACCTTGGGGTTCCTTTGACACAACCCAAAGCAATTACCAAGTGATAACATGTTCTTTCTTAGATCTCATAATCACTTTGCAAATCTAAAACTTGATTCAATGTTCAAGTCAAAACCTTGAGTCAACATACTAGAGAGATCTGACTAGACATGGGTGCATGCAAGTGACAAACTCCAAAGGACTTCTAGACAATAGCCTAGGTCTCAAACTGACAACACTGATACCATGTTAGAGAATTGAAAAGTGAAGAGTTATGAATTCCAATAAGAGGTAATGTCTAAAGACATCATCACAACACTGGATCATAAGTGAACATAGCTCAACATACAATGGATAACACACACTAACAAAAAACTTTTATGCATCACCACACTTGATTACCTTAATAGACCGATGATCCATAAGATCATTCATATATGGGACAAAGTATAACTAATGTCCTTAGAGTGAGGTAGACATGGTCAACTCTTATCACCTTGGGTGTGCCCAAATCTCCTTGTGTTCGGCCTTGACCCGTGCACCGATTGAATGCCTTGGTCAACTCAACTGACAATTCAACTACCTAGTTGACCTCTTAGTCAATTATCGTAATTGACTTTCAATTGTCAACTAACTATCTCCAAAAGATCTAGAGGTGTGATGAACCTATTTTTCTAACACCTTTATCTATTAGCTATGAGTTATGGTATATATGTTATATTCACATTTACGGGAGTTTCAATTCTTGTGCTTATTTTAATTGTTAGTTTAGTTCATCATGAAAAAAGGGAGCATTGGAACGGTTCTCAGTGTTCGAGTATTTGAGGTGCGGTGGTTGGGGAGAGAGTGAGGAGAGGAGGGGAGTAGAAATTACATAAAGGTAATGATGCATCATATAGAGTCACCTTTACTTGATCAAACAATTTTGAAAACTACCTCAATTGATTTGTTGAATGAATTGGACCAAAATCTCTGATTCATGGTTGTTCCTTTACAATACTAGTTGTGTTGTGGTTCCATCGAATTCACTTTGTTAACAGGTTCACGATTCAAATATGATCATTATGGTCCAATACCAGTCTATGGTCATTTAAAGGCCATAAATGCTTTTTCTTCTAAAATTGTTATGGATGAACCTATTAATAATGGTGATAACATAGGCCCTTTCACCACATTACTATTATGGGATCATCTTCCTTTTGTTAATGTCGAGGGAGAAGAGATCGATGAGGTCCAAGTTGGATAGGGAAAAGGGACTTACCCTCAAAGGAGTAAAATATAGGGAAAACAACCTTTCACAACCAACACCCTATCATCGACCAAACATATACCACCTAATCATAATTGATTCCACACCCCACCAACTCCTAGGTTGAATAAATAAGATTTCAATTACAACATAGTGGAGGATATTAAAAGGATTAAAACCAACGTCTCACTACATGAATTGCTTAAGATGTATGAGCAACGGGAACTTTTCATTAATTTAATTAATGCTAAGTCTTAATTAAAGCCAAAAGCACCCGTGAATGCCATACAAAAGCACATTGGTTAAAACATCCCCCCTTTCTCGATTGCAATGTTGATGTCTAGCATAAGAAGATATACCTATTTAGTTGACTCAAGAACATTTGTGAATGTGATGCCATTTTCCATATGTCACCAATTTGGAGCATGACCAAGTCAACAAGGCTAATTATATAATTAGATAAGGAAGAGGTAAAGGTGATAGAGGAATTGTAGAACATACATGTGTATATTACAATTGAACCGAGGATTTAGACGATAATTGACATAATATCGTGGGATATTCTAGAGGTCCATGACATGCTTTTTAGCCAAGGATGGTGTAAGACCCTAAAGAAGTACATAACAATTGATTGGTCTCAAATGTGGTTACCTTGGAGAGGTGTACCTAATCATATTAGAGAAGAAAGAGAGTATGATACAAAGCATACAATTACAATGTATGATGAAAGGAGTGAACCTATCATGGACATGGACACTCATTTTGGTATTTTTTTTTTTTTACCCTGAACAATTACTAATGGATTGCAATTATTGTTGTTGACTTACTTGAGATTATTGAACATATTAATTTTTGGCCAAAATAACAAAATAATAACAAAATAACAAAATAATTGAAAAATAATAATAAATGAAACAACATATCATGGGCATACAAG
>JASDQU010332143.1:0-12683 GCA_032191745.1 Picea mariana | reverse complement strand
ATCATAATTCCTTTCAGCCAAAACAAGAATCTGTGGTTGAGCCAAACTACTATTTGTATCCATTTCAGGTCAAATTCCAAATCACTGTATTCAGTTACAACAAGGAACTAGAAATATTATTAGCTCTGATACCACAATGAAGGATGCAAGGGAGTGCTTCAAAAAACAATAAACAATTACTACAATATTTTCAGCACTGTGTAACAACACCAGTAAGCTACAACCACTATTTCAACAATTGTTTCAATAGGTGTTTCAACAATTGTTTCAACAATCAATAAAGAGTTATTACAACAAAAACTTAAGTAACCCACTATGTTTCTTTGTCTAGCACTCAACACACGCTAAAAGACTTTGCGAAAATTCTTTCTTTTTGGGTACCACTTATCATTTTTTAATCAGATTCATTGTTATGGGATGGATGTATTTATATGTTGTTATTGAGTCTTATTATTGGTTATTCTTGTTTGGTTTGAATTTATTGACTGATTGATTTTTTTTTAGCATGGCATGAAGGGCCTAAAATGTACACGGTTTAAAAATTTTCAACGATCGTCGATCGAAAAATTATGGTCTATAGTACAGTTCTTTAACATCGTTGATACATTTTCGGCATCGAAGAGATACAAGATATAAATCACAAATACATACAACCATAACAAATCATGGATCGTCGATACATTTTCGGCATTGACTAACTACGAGGGATGTATGTCTAAAGAAAATCACCGATGCCGAAAAAAAGTTTCTCACGTAGAGGTCAAAATCAACAGCCACGTGTCTTTGTCGCACAAATAGTCTGTATGAATCAGTATTTTCCCCGTGTCATCTTTTGAGGTTCCCCGTGTCATATCCATACTTCCATGTCATCATTTCCACGTCAACATTGTATGACAGTTTTGGTTGGCGTAGAAACGTTTTCCCAAAGGTATGAACGAAAGAATAACTGTTGGCATCGATTCACTCATTAACTATCGAAAGATTGATAGGTCACCAAATGTCGAGGTTTTTCATCGAACCTTCGTCATTCTACACCGACAATCTTGGTCGATCCGTGTTGTTGTTCCATTCAAAATACGTTGCTATTTTCCTGACACCGATCATACTAGTTTCTTGTGAACACGAAAAGGATTGGTAATTTAATGGGACACCCCTAGCTGAGGTAAGATAGGATTTGCGATTTGATGGATAAGTTAAATTTTTTCGTAACCTATACCACGACCTCGCGCATCGACCAACAATCAAAATTTGAATTCGTCGATGAATTACAAAGTAATTCGCTTATGCATTGCATTTAATCCTAAGCATGGTGCAGATTCTGTGATAGATTGTGCAGATCACATTTACACTCCCGAATTTAAGAATTTATGCGATAAGGTAAGTACACTTTCTGTTTAATATTACAAGGTCATACCCAAACATGGTATTTTGTTCGAAAATAAGTTATTCCCCGATGCAGACAAAGGAGCGAGAGAAAGCATCGAGGAGGTTACAACTTGCTCTATAACTTTGATTACCAATAAGACCAGGTTAATTTCTTGCAAGAAAGAGGTAAGCATTGTCTTTATCATTTCTGCACTTGCGATTGTGTCAATGAGACTTGTCGAGGTTGGCTGGCGGCTCACTATAATATTTTTTTTATTTTCTGTAGGAAAATTACTCCAAGAAAGCCAACGACTAGGCGCTCTCCAAGAACGCCCAAGATGAAGGAACCGAAGGTCGATGAAGGGTCCACACCGAGTGTTGCAAGAGAGATTGATTTTGTCTTAAAGACATAATCAATTATCCACACATCTACCAAAAATGAGTTTACCCAACCTTCATTGTTAGACGACATAGAGGGAAGCATTGGATCTAAAGTGGTGCTCCCACATTGAGGATACCTGTATAGAAAAATCAGTTAGGAGGATTACCTGGAATTCACACCTCACAACAACCCGAACGCCATAATATTGGATGATCAAGTGTTCCTGAACATTAGGAGATCATATCTGCACATGGTGGCTTATCGGACCCCACTTCTGCCTTGCATCGTAATCTTAGGATGGATAATTGACCATGTATACATAGTGAAATGGACGGTAAACAATGCAGAAGGAGAATGTGTTGGTGTTTTCCTTCCAGTTTAGGTACACAAGTATTATAAACTCAGGGACCCATAAGAAAGGTTAAACACAGATTTTGTGGTCAAATTTTATGAGTGTCATGAGATCAGCAGGTTACTAGCCTCATGGTGGAAAAAAGACAAAAAATTCACAAACATAAACACTGGCTGGTACAACATAGTAAATCTCAGAGAGCCCTATATGTATTTAATGGATTTGATTTTCTGATTATATGGAGAAAAGGATTGCTCAAAATTTTCATAAGCTTAGATTCCCTTGGTGTATACCATGGCAATTTCCAGGAGTAGTTTCAATTGGGGAGCCATTATTTCCAAACAACTAAGTATTAATATCATACAGGCCCAGATACCGTAGGAAGGAAGTATTAATCTCCTTGATTTTGTCTCAAAGACGAAATCAGTTATCTGCACATCTACCAAAAAGGAGTTTACCCAACCTTCGACGTTCAATGACACAAAGGAAATCACTGGATCTAAAGTGATGCTCTTGCATTGGGGAGACCTATATAGAAAAATAAGTTAGGATGATTACTCGGATTTCACACCTCACAGCAACCCGAACGTCAGAATATTGGATGATTAATTTTTTCTGAACATCATAAGATCATATCTACACAAGGTGGCTTGTCGAACCCTAGTTCTTCCCTGCATCGAAATCTTAGGATGGATAATTGACCACACAGACATAGTGAAATGAACAATCAACAATGCAAAGGGAAAATGTGTTGGTGTTTTCCTTGGGAGTTGAGGTACAAAAGTATTATAAACTCAGGGTCCTAGAGAAAAGGTTAAACACAGATTTCGTGGTCAATTTTATGAGTATCATGACACCAACAGGTTACTAGCCTCATGGTGGAAACAAGACAAAAAATTAACAAACAGAAACACTGGTTGGTAAAAAAAATAAATCTCAGAGATCCCTACATGTATTTAATGGGTTTGATTTTTCGATTATATGGATAAAAAGATTGCTCAAAATTTTTAGAAGCTTGGATGCCCTTGGCATATACCGTTGATATTTCTGAGAGTAATTTCAATTGGGGAGCCATTATTTCCAAACAAATAAGAATTAATATCCTACAGGCCCAAACACTAAAGGAAGGAAGTATAAATCTTCTACATGGCATCCTACCTGTTGGACGTAATCTGCACAAGAGACGTTTTCGTAGGTATGAATTTAAGATGGCATATTGTCGAATTACCTGTACATGTTTATTTTGGTATATTATGGGAGAATAGGTACAAAATATCGTATGCCATGATATGTGATGGGTTCATAGCTAAGATATACTTCATTATATTTAGAAAGGAATGCCCTAGGCTTTCAGTGGCAACCAAAAAGATGATAGCTAAAGTTGGCCACTGGTACTTCAAAGAGACAAGCACCTATATCAGAGTTTTCGGAGCTACTAGTGCACCCCACCTACTCCTTGTTCATTTCCTATATCATCTCATATTGGGAAAGATTTGTTACCATACCATTTTACAAGGTTATAATGCTTCCCTGGTAAAGGATAAGAAGAGAGCTTTCATTCCCTATGGTTTTCATATAGAATTTTATATGGTCAAAGAAACTATGCTGGAGAAATAAGAAGGGTTAAATAAGCTTGAGTATTGGTTCCCCACAAGCCACTTTAGAAAGCATGATTGAAAGGGTTTATTTCCCCAGCACGCGTTGCACGTATCCTCCTATTGGTCGTATGCTCATGATAATTTTGAAGATGAAATCTTTACCGAAGGTGCCCAGGACTAGGAGGAAGTGCTCCGTAGAAAGGATAACCCAAACATGACCAAATTTAAAGCAATTACCATGGATGAACAAGTTGAGACTATATAGCATACTGCTCAAGAATCCATTAGGGTAAGAGACAAAAACCGAGCAATAGAAGTGACCAAAGCACAAAGAAGGGGGATATTGTCACTAGAAGAAGCTGAAAGAGCTATTGCAATATTTGGGTGAGAGCCCCTACTCAATTCATTGATAGAACCTTTGATAATAGCCCCGATAGGTGCAAGTGAGGAGGTAGAACCAACTAGTTCAAATATAATTCCACCAAAGGAGACCGTTGATCAAGAAAACCCTAGCCCTATGTCACCACAGGCAGGATCGTCAGTGACTACTACAGCTCAACGAAGGTCAGCAAGAAAATCAAGCAGGACATGGATGCCTACTTTCCTCATATATTTAATCACCATATATGATGATGATGAAGGTTCAAAAGCTTCACACATAACCCCGGTACCAATCACACAAGAGGAGGGGCTAGGGGAAACATCTTCTCCAGCTTCCGATGTTTTTATGCCACACCCCCAGGAAGGTGACCAAGAGGCTAGGAACACTCTTGACATTGTTTTTCCCAATCAATCGAGAATACAGGCTCAGGGTGACAATGCTAAGAATGACTTGGATGCAGGTGAACATGAAGAAGGAATAGGGGAGCCAGAAATCGACATCTCAATGGTCGAACTCCCAACTAATGTTGATCCTTCACCTAATTCCCCATCTAGGACCAAGACTCCATCAGCCGATGAGGGCCAACAGAAGGCAAAATCACCAAAGAATACAGAAACTTCCCCTGCTAAGGAATTAAAAGAATCGTCCATGGAACATCTCTATACGACAGGAAGCCTAGGCAGTACTTTGTCCTTGGGAGATCAACAGATTCCTGAACCAGTAGATGAAGTCGCCAATATATAGGAAATTGCTTATGACAAGAAAAGGAAAGTTGTGATAAGAAGAACAATCAAGAAAAGGAAGCTCACGCTCGATAACACACTTTTCATAACCACATAGGAAACATTGTTCGACACAGAAAGTGCTAAGATGATTGAGCTAATCGGATCAGGGATGGCCATAATCGATGCTACTTTATATAGGGAAGAAAGGTATGAAAGGGAGGTGGTTGCCATGAAGAAAGAACTAGATCATCTGCAACATCAAGCGGAGTACCACCAAAATTCAACACAAGCGGTGGTACTCTTGAAGTGTGAGTTCTGAGAAATGTATGCAAAATTCACAAGTGAAAGAGATCTCTTCACCGCTCGCATAGCTTATTTCCAAGGAGATGCCCTCATGGGATTGGAAACTTGTAAAGACATGCAACGATGGTATGAAAAGGCACATCAAGCCTTAGAACGGATACACTACATCAACAAAGTGCAGAAGGAACGAGATACATAAGAGCATGGCATATGAGTGCTGATGGATAACATCATCGCTCGAATAAGGATGGAATTTGAACATTGGGTAAGCATGGTCCATGAATCTCAGCGGAAAATGTAGGAAAGATGGGGGAAGTGTGAGAAAAGTTGGGAGAAAATTGATCGAGAAATGAGGAACACTAACCTACCAGAGTTTGGTCCACTAGAGGATTTCGTCAATTTGCATGACATAGTTAAACAACATGAAGAGAAAGACTTGGCATGGGAAGCAAATATTTCATAGATTTCAAGCATGATCCTGGGTCAAGTAAATAAGTTCATGAAACCCCCAATTAAAGCTCTTGCAGTCTTACAATGCTTAAGTGTCAAGATAATAAAGTACAAGGAATAAGAAATAGAGATAAATGAGGTCCTCTCCTCTCCGATGGATCAGCACAAGTTCCCAGATTAAAATACATGCGAATATCTCTTCTTCAAGTGGTTAGAGTATGAGAATAACAATCCACTTCAATAAAACCACTAGATGAACAAAAGAGAAGAAAAATAGAACAGATAGATCAAATCTGCCACATGGCATTTTCTTAATTTAACACCACTTTAGTAGCTATTTTTAGTTTAGTTATTTTTTATAGATAAGGGCGTTGACCTTGGACCTAGGGTCGATGGTTTTGGAGAGAAAGAATTTTTCTGAAATTTTGTAAGAGAACTGTTTCGGTGCAAATTATTTTAATTAAGAAGTTCTGTTTAGAACCAAAGACACTTATATCATCTAAGGCGTGAATGTGATTTGACCAAGGGAGGACTATCTCTATCTTCGGATTCAATATTTGTTGTTGTATTGAGTAAGAGTCAATGTATCTGTTATTTAAAGTTATCTTATAATGTTGTAACAATTCTTTTATTCTAGTTGATGAATATAAATCGATTGTGTTAACCTGTGATTGATAATAGAGCATTGAAAATTACTTTTTCTTGCGCTAAATTCTTGTCACGTATATATATTTTCTTTTTGTAAATGTTATCTCAGACAATGTTGAATGTATACTAATTAAAATGGTATTAATGCTAGTTTGAAGTAGTTTAGATCTTCTTCGTCTGCATGCTAAGGTATAAAGGTTATCTCACAACCTAGCCTCCCCCAACACATAGTTAGCTTCCCTCTGTCATCTAGTTTAAAGCTCTATATTTGTTTTGTTATAAACGTTATAAAAGAACCAAAAAGAGAATTGCATAGCTTGAGGAAAGGCTTAACATAAAATACATATCTGTCAATCACGATTAAAGCCCATCGATAATTCCAGCCAAATCACGAATCTGGAGAACTTTACCACTCATCAAACACTTACGCGTCTAATTGGACCTCTTAGGCGGGTTTGGTTCCTATTGTTGAGTTAAAGGGATCTTAGACCTCTCAACATAATTAGCGCTAGAAAGAGAGCCTGAACGAATGAATGACTAACAATAATTTTGATAATATATTTCTCAAAGCCTATAGATTCAAAACAACCCACATGCATGGCTAGTGACTCTCAAGAAAACCCACATGCAGAGAGTATTCCCGATATCAGTAAATCACCTCAAAACGAGGAGGAAGAACTCATGTACCCTAAAATAACTTAATCATTTCCCCACGAAGAGTTAAATAAGTTCAGAAGAATCACCAGAGCTTATGCCCGACAGATTAGAGCATTACCTTTAGCTCCTTTACTTCCTTGAAGAAAACAAATAAGACGACCAGTAGTTGACACCCCTGACCAAGTATTTTCTCACATGGTAGAAGACCTGATAGATTTTTCCCTCACAGAGATCGAAGAACCCCTTAATCTGATAACCGAAACACCAACTGGTAATTACTCTGAACCTGACGATTTTGAATCTGAAGAGGAAGGGTCTAACTCAGATCGCTCAGTTTTCGAATTAGAAAACATGGAGGATAATAATGATAATAATGGAGAAAGGGGAGATTAGCCTAGATACAATCAATTATGGCTGGCTAGAGATGCTTTGGCAATCCCAGGACGGGTGCATAACCTTCCCAGACATCGAGAAAAACTGCTTCCTAAATTTGACCCCGAAACCGCTGGATTGCCTGAGGACCATATTAAGAAGTTCATATTAGCTATAAGGTTGATGAATGTGAAACATGAATATGTAGTGTGTAGAATTTTTCCTTACACCTTTGAAAATTAATCCTCAACTTGGTATTTCAACCTTCCAGTTGGTTCCATAACTAGCTGGACAAAGTTTCAAAAGGATTTCTTGGACAAATTTGATGAAGAAATTACCACAAGAGCTTTAATGGATGAACTTTTTGCTGCCACTATGAGTCCAAAAGAAAAGGTTAAATATTTCAACCAAATGCTCACCACCATTTTGAACAAATTCCAACCTGAGGCTAAACCTACACAAGAGTTTCAAATTGAAGTATACGCTAATTCTCTCCCAGTTTCTATTTCCATGTTTGTAAAAAGGGTTGCCAAACATACTTTAGCTGAAAATTTTGAAGAAGCTAAAACGATTGAATTCCAAATGAAACAATGCAAAGAAGGTCAGATCTCATTAATAAAAAATGAAACCCAAACTCTACCTCGGAGAGGAATTTTGCTAACAAGACCCCCGAGAAAACCAACATAACAAGATCCCGATAAAGAAGGAGGGGATCTAGAAAACCTGCAATGAATTATCAAAAAATATCCATCGAGATCGTAGATATGAAAAGGAGTGTTGGGGAGGGAAACCAAAATCAAAGACCTTATAAACATTTTTTTAAAAGAAATCCACCCTTCAAATCTATAGAACCTCCCCTAGCTAACCTAAACGTCGACTTAGGGAATGTAGCATCTAAGTCTTTCTGCACATATCACCAAGAAAAGCATTCAGAAAGGGATTTCCCTCAATGGTTGCATGCTATGAATCTAATGGATAATCTATTCCTAGATGAATTCTCTCTAACTGAACAACCCAGTAGCTTGGCAATAAATTCCATCGATCAATAAAGTCAAGAGCCACTAGAAGAGACAACCATGTTGTTATGGGATTCCAACCACATGATGCCTTTCAACGACGTCGTTGAAGTGCAGGGACCTCCCGCTGAAGTTCTAGCTGTACAAACACGAGGTAGAAGTCTACCTGTCAAAATTAATCCCACCACTACTCAATTATCTAGAGGGAAACCAACGACCGATCACCCCAAACCGTTATTTTCTCCCCAAAGAAGCCCCACAAACATACACACACGAGAAGCTCCTAAACTAGACTACAATGTGGTAGAAGACTTGAAGAAGATGAAAGCTAATGTTTCTATCATGGACATGTGTAGGATGCCTCAACAAAAGGATTTTCTGTTGCAGGCCTTAAAATCAATAGATACCCCTATAACAAGCATTGATCAATATGAGGTCCCATCTCCCACAGTTTTAACAAATAATCCAAGTGTGAATGCTTGCTATCTAGACAAAAGAGGAAGGCCTTTTGTTCCTCCTCTCTTCTTGACGTTTGAAGTTTTTAACAAAAATCTACATAATTTCCTAGTCGATTCAGGGGC
Organism: Picea mariana; assembly: GCA_032191745.1. Classification (NCBI taxonomy): domain Eukaryota; kingdom Viridiplantae; phylum Streptophyta; class Pinopsida; order Pinales; family Pinaceae; genus Picea; species Picea mariana. Next base: position 3,852 of record JASDQU010332143.1, on the reverse strand, counting down.
ATCTTTAAATTTCATGCCATTGTTAATCTGCAAGAAATTGAATGCAACCCCACTCAAAAGTGATAAACACGTTATACAACTAGATAGGACTCAGGTAAAGGTCATTGGGGAACTTAAAGATGTCATGATCAAAATTGCTACACACCCCAAATTTGTTCGAGTAATTTACATAATCGTAGTAGACATCCTGGAGGCCTATGAACTGCTACTTAGCTGAGAATGGTCTGAGAAATTAAACAAATACTTTAGTATTGACTGGGCTCACCTTTGCTTGCCATTAAAAGGACATACAAACATGATCAGGTTTGACAAAGAAATATATCTCAAACATAATGTCACTGATTTAAAGACTCCAAATGAACCCTCATCGACAGAGTTCCCTGTTTTAGGAAACTACTCCTATGATTCTGATTTCGGTAATTTCATCCCTCACTTGTCTGACATACCTCCCACTCAAAAATAGGAAATGACCTTTCAAGTTGACTTATTTGCAGTTGCAGAAGAAATAATCCTTTGTCAAGATTCTCTGATAGGAGTAATAGATAAGGAGGATGAAAGTGAAAAAATATCTAGACATGAAGAAGTTATTAATTTCCCCCCACAAATTTGGACGTTGTACTTTGATGGTTCTAAATTGCAAGAAGGGCCAGGAGCAGGATGCATCCTCATTCACCCAAAGGGGAAACAAACTTTTTATCTTGTAGATTGGAATTCAAATGCACTAATAACACTGTTGAATATGAAGCTCTAGTCCAGGGACTAAAGAAAGCCATTGAATTAAACATCAAGGAATTGAAAGTTTTTGGAGACTCCAAAATTATCGTTAGGAAAGTAAAGAATACCATCCATTGCAATTCAAATCACTTAAGAAATTACCAGCAAGAGGTGCACATACTAGTAGACAATTTTGAGGCCTTCAACATTATTGTTGTTTCCAGGATGCAAAATATTCTTGTTGATGCTCTAGCCATTGCAGCCTCAAGATTACCTTCTTTAGAAGACTATGAAGCCTCAAGGTTTACAGTAGAACTGCTCTACAAACCATCGGTACCTAACAACATTTCTAATTGGAAAGTTTTTGAAGGGGATGTACAAATTGTAGATTTCTTGACTAATCATGAGAATTTCAAGGATTTGGCCATTGACGATGAAATATTCCTATAACTACTCACATAATCAAATATCCTTGAAAAGAAGAGTGAAACAGATCACTCCAATGACAAAACAAAGTTTCACACGATACCAAAAGGAGTGGCCAATCTGGAGAACCTTTTTGACCTAAGGAAAAGATTTAGAGGGCCAAGGAATGCAAAAATAGGGAGCTCATGTCCTATATAAGAAACTATAAACCTAGGAACCCCTGAGAACCCCAAGAATGTCAATTTTGGTAAGACAGTGTCCAAATAAGATAGGAAACATTATCTCAAACTGTTTAAAGAATATCAAGATGTCTTTGTTTGGTCCTACCAAGAATTGAGAACTTATGATACTCGCATTATCCAACACACAATCCCGTTAAAGTCTGGAGTAAAACCATTTAAACAAAATATTAGGAAGTACCACCCATCTCTGGAACCTCTGATGTGTCAAGAGCTGAAGAAATTATTAGATGCCAAGATTATCTTTCATGTAAGACACTTTGCCTGGGTAGCCAATCTGGTGCCTATCAAAAATAAGTCTGGAGAGATCAACCTCTGTGTGGATTTCAAAAACCTTAACAGAGTATCGAAGATGGATAAATATCCAGTACCACCCAAGGAATAGCTTCTACAGATTGTATTTGGATATGAATTTTTTTCCCTCCTAGACTATTTCTAGGGATATAACCAGGTCCTGGTTTCATAAGATGATCGATTAAAAACTATGTTCCGGACCGAGTGGGGAACCTTTGCTTATAAACACATGCCTTTTAGGTTGATTAAAGCAGGAGCAACCTTCTAGACGACCATGGACGTAGTTTTTCGGGGGTTTATTAACAAGTGTGTGGTAGTCTGTTTAGATGAGTAACAATATACTCAAAAAACAAGAAAGACCACATTCAACATTTGACTCAGATATTTGAAAGGTGTACGAAATATGGAATATCTTTGAACCCTAAGAAAACCATATTTGGTGTAGAGGAAGGAAAATTATTAGGTCATATCATATCTCAAGGAGGAATTGAAATCGACCCCAAGTGTATAAAAGTGATAGCTCAACTCCCCTTGCCTCACAATAAAAAGGCCATGCAATCCTTCTTTGGGAAAATCAACTTTGTGAGAAAACTTACTCCCGACTTTGTTGAAACTATTAAACCTTTACAAAAAATGATTCACAAAGATGATGAGTTTAAATGGGATCAAGAAAGGAAATAAGCTTTCAACAACATCAAAACTACAATATCCCAAGCACCAGTATTACGAAGCCCTGATTTCAACAAAGGTTTTTCCCTTTATACCTTTGTTTCTGACCAATCCTTGGCAGCAGTACTTACCCAGAAGGACGAAGAAACCAATGAGGCACCGATATCATTTATGAGAACTAAATTTCAAGGAGATGAACTGAACTATCCGGCTATAGACAAATAAGCTTACGCAGTTTATAAAGCGGTCAAACATTTCAGATCCTATATCCTAAAGAATCACACTAAAGTCATAGTCCCTCACCCCGCAATCAAATGTTTGTTCACCTAACAAGAAATGGGAGAAAGGAGGGGAAATTGGATGGCAGTTGTTCAAGAGTTTTATCTAGACACAAAACCTTCCAAAATAGTCAAGGGTCAAGGATTGTGTAAACTGGCTACAGCGGCCCAAGATCTGATCAATGCAGAAGACTCTGGTTGGGACATTTTGCAGGAGAAACCACGACTCACAAAATATTAAGGGCTAGTTATTATTGGCCTACTCTATTCAGGGACACTCACACATATGCCAAGAAATGTAAATATTGTCAAGTAAGCGTCGATAGGGAAAAGAGGGAAACCATTCCACTCCAGTCGGTGACCATATCCAGACCTTTCGAGCAATGGAGAATAGACTTCATAGGAGAAATTACTCCCAATTCTTCAAAACAACATAAGTATATCTTGATTGTGACAAACTGTTTCACGAGATGGACGGAAGTTATCCCTTTAACACACGTTAATGAAAGGTTAGTGATCCAATTTTTAGAAAAACAACTAATGTTAAGAACCAAATATCAATATAGCATAGAAAAACCTCAGAATAAGTACTCAACACCTTGAAAAGGAGATAAATTCACATAATAAGCCTCTTCGAGGGGGCAACCTCCTTATTCCCATATAAATGTACAATTACCAGATGAGTCAAAATGAAAATGTCTCCTTGGTATATATAGGAGACTAGGAGGTATAATTACAACTAATGGCCTAAAGCTGACATAAATAAAATAACATTACTAATATAATATGCCCCAATTAAGGGGTAATGAGACATTATTTAGGGCTTAACATGCCCCTCCCCTTGAGACAAGTGTTGTCCGCAATGCTTGAGTAACTCTGGATGCTTCTGTATAAAAGACTCATCTTCCCAACTGGAATATTCAACCGGTAGTTTCCTCCATTTAATGATATACTCTGAAATGGATATATTCCTCAACTGGAAAATTATTGTGTCAGTGATGGCTTCAGGCTCCAATATGATTTTTCCTTCCTCGTCAAGTTATGGAAATATAGTTTGAACTGGGATCTTGTCACCTATAACCTTTTTTAAGCATGAAACATGAAAAACTAGGTGTACTCGTGAAGATGCAGGCAACTCTAATTTGTATGACATAGTACCAATCTTTTGCAACACCTTATAAGGGCCATAGTACTTTGGTGATAATTTATTATCCTTCTTGGCTTGCTTGAGG
>JASDQU010332142.1:0-12814 GCA_032191745.1 Picea mariana | reverse complement strand
ATATATATATATATATATATACTATCGGAATTGGCACGACGAGCCCTGGCAATGGCATTGATTTCATTTGAATCTAAGAACTTTGAATTTTTGGCCTTTCTAGATCCATTTGGATCAAATGTCTTCTTCCTTAATTCTTCCCTGGTGATAACCTGGCTTGAGATCAATCTTAGAGAATAATTTAACAACTTTCAGTTGATCAAAGAGATCATCTATCCTTGACAAAGGATACGTGTTCTTCATGGTTACGTTGTTCAATTGCTTGAAGTCAATGCAAAGCCTCAAGGTTCCATCTTTTTTCTTCACAAATAATACTGGGGCACCCCAAGGTGACACACTTGGGCATATAAACCCTTTCTTTATAAGTTCCTCTAGCTGCATTTGCAACTCCTTCAATTCCAGTGTACCCATTCTATAAGGAGTCTTGGATATTGGGGCTGCTCCAAGCATCAAATTTATAAAGAAATCAATATCTCTTTTGGGTGGCATACCCAATATTTCTTTAAATGCATCTTCAAACTCATTTAGGACTACATAATCTTCGATACTTGGTACTTTATCCTTAGGCACCTCCTCCATATGTGTTGCAAATACTTGACATCCTTTCCCTAAGTTTTTCTTCAACTGCAAGGTTGAAACTTCTCTGATGGTTATCACTCTTGGAATACCATGAACTGTCCTCAGGTTCCCTTCTTCATCCAAGCAGGTAAAATCCTTATTATAATAGTCTAGAACAACATAATGTTATTCCAACCAATCCATACCGATTAGGTAGTCATATGAGCCCAAAGGTATGATATTCAAATATGCCCTTGTGCTTAATCCATTCATGTCTATTGGGCATGAATTAACCATCTCATTAATCTTCCTTTTAGCTCTTGTAGCTAGTTGCACCAACCAAGGTTTACCAGGCTTGCTTCTTGGCAATTGAAATATTTCCACCATCTTATGATATAGATAACTATCACTAGCTCTTGAATGAATTAAAATAGAAATGGTTTGGTTGTTGATCTTACCTCCCACTTCAATCATATGTGACTGAAACTCAGCTTGTTTGTTATCCAGAGTTACATAGATCCTAGGTACATTTCTGCTTATGTCCTCCAATGTTTCAACTTGTCATACATTTTGAACAATCCTCACTTTTTCACCTCTGTGAGGGAAATATATGTACATATGATCTCCTCCACAACCCTAACATTGAATAGGTGGTTGCATTGGTCTTTTCCCCATTGTCTCAATCATCTTGGGTTCCTTAGGAGTTGGTTTTCCTTGAGAACTATTTCAGAAGAATGGTGTATGTGTCCCCTTCCTCCTATGTTCCATCTTGCTCTTCTTCTTGTCTTCCCATGCCTTTTGGAAAGTTGTTCTTCCTATATGTTGATCATAAATGCATTTATCTCTCTATATGGTTTCCTCTAGTGTCTTGAGATCATCATATTGTATCGTATCCCTGATAAATGGTGGCATCCCAGTTAGGCACCTATGAATCTTAACATGTTCATCCTTGATGAAAGAAACATATTTTAGCAACTCTAAGAATATCCTTTCATACTCCCAAGCTTGAGTTCAAAGAACTTCTTCATCTTCTTATTATAGTATCGTTTGGTTAAGTACTAATTTTGAAAATACCTTTTGAATTCTCTCCAAGTAACCTTTTTCTCATCAATGTGTTGCACTTGCACAAATTGGTCCCACGACATTGATATTTTTCCTTTGAGTTGATAAATGGAAATTCTTCCTTCTTCTTGTGAAGAGTAATTATGCAACTAAAAATAGTTTAGCATGCCCAACAACCATGTCTCAGCATCCTCATCCTTCTTGTGTTCACCATCAAATGTAGGTGGTTTGATTTTATTATTTTCTTCTTGTAGCTCATCCACTCTAGACTACTTCTTATGCTTTTTGACAGGGGATGGACTTGAACTACTGTGTGTTCTCCTAGTTGAATGCCTTAGGGAGTGATGGTGATGCCTACCAACACTTATGGTTCTTCTCCTCTTATCATGAGACCAGAGACTCCCTGATTTGCTTGATTCAGTCCCCTTATCCATATTTTCCTCTATTTTTTCCAAGCTATGCATTAACATGATGTTAAATCCTTCTTGTTTCTCCTTGGATTTCGTAATGTTAAGAACCAAATACCAAAATAGCATAAAAAAACCTCAGAATAAGTACTCAACGCCTTGAAAAAGAGAGAATTTCAAATAATAAGCCTCTTCAAGGGGGAAACCTCCTTATACACCACACAAATTTCCAAATACAAGATGATTCCAAATGAAAAGGTCTCCTTGGTATATATAGGAGACTAGGAGGTACAATTAACCCAAGTCGACATAAATAAAATAGCATTATTAATGTAATATGCCCCAATTAAGGGGTAATGTGCCACTATTTAGGGCTTAACACGCCCCTCCCCTTCAGACAAGTGTTGTCTGCAATGCTTGAGTAATGCTCGATGATTTTGTCTAAAAGATTCATCTTCCCAAGTGGAATCTTCAGCAGGTAGTTTCCTCCACTTATTGAGATACTCCGAAATGGATCTATTCCTCAACTGGAGAATTCTTGTGTCAGTGATAGCTTCGGGATCCAATATGATTTTTCCTTCCTCGTTAAGTTTTGTAAATATAGTTTGAACTGGGATCTTGTCACATATAACCTTCTTTAAGCATGAAACATGGAAAACTAGGTGTACTCGCGAAGATGCAAGCAACTCCAATTTGTATGCCATAGTACCAATATTTTGCAACACCTTATAAGGGCCATAGTACTTTGGTGATAATTTATTATCCTTCTTAGCTTGCTTGAGGGACATCTGTTTGTATGGTTATGTTTATGCTTGAATCCGCTAGGACCGAAATGAAAACCTCACGAAAATGTAAATCCCCCTGTGTTTTTATAGAGGTGGTACTCCTCTTTAGATTTTCTTGAAATTTTTAAAATATTCAAAATGTGGGACTTGACAGAAGTCTGTTATAGTAATTCAAAGAAACAGAAAAATCACAATAAGGTAAAAGGAAAAAATTTTTGTTTTATATTTAATAAATTTCTTAAGAAAGGACCACGAATCACACATTTAAAGCAAATAAGCAAAAGTTCCTCACATCCATCATAGTTTGGGATAAAGATTTTTTTATCACATAAAATAAAAAGAAGATGATCCACATGCATAAGAGGACTTTAACAGAGTGGACACATGGGCAGCTCAAATAAAGTTAATGATAGATCAACCTCAAATATTTTATATTCTAAAAACAGGGTTACAAAGCACAGTCGAGAATGTTCCCGAAATAGTTCTCTTAGAATTTCAAAAAATATATAGTCCATTACATATCCTTGAAATTGTAAATGTGTTTGTCTTAAAGACTAGGATTGGGGGTCCTGTGGACCATAAAGAAAATAAATACAAGAAATAAGCTTTTTAGAAAGAAGACGGTGGGTTGTAAAAGAATCAGCAAGACCTGGTAAGAAGAAAAAAAAGGATTTATCAGTCTTCGGTTAAACCTTTCTAGTGAAAGAGGTGAAGTAACTGGATGAAGGATTTGATAAAGACAAGAAATATGTGATCAATGTAAACTTACTATGATTGTCACTCCTTTGTTCATTTTCTCATTGATGTCATTTTATCATTTTCATTGACAGTTACAAGAACCATCTCAACCGCTTCTTGCCCTTCATTTTTCAGTTTTTCGATAGCCTTTTTGAACCATTCTTCGATGTAACTTTTCATAGGTGTCACATTGATTTCTTCTCGGATTTTAATATTGAACAACACACCCTCCAGTTCATGAAGATCAATGGAAATGCCATGTAATATTTCTTCAATTTCCCGATTCTTTACAGAATAATCTACTAGCCAGTTATCTATGGCATTCTCATCATACTCAACTATGGCATAGAAATTTTCAATTGACAGTCCTTTAAAAATCTCAACTTGCTCATCGAATTGTTTTGTTAGGAACAACGAGTTGAGGATCAACTTTGGATATTGGACCTCGTTAGTGCTTCCGGATAGGTCCACCTCCGTGAGTCTTTTGAATAGATCTTCTCTCCTTGTGATGGCTTGCTTGCGCGCATGAATGATGTTGTTTAAGTTCTTTATTTTCTCTTTCCAGCAGGCATTCAGTTGCTTGATCCGACTTGAAGAGGGAAGGTCATCCTCTCTTCTCCTTAAATCTAACATATTGGAAACTTTAATACCAAAGGGTACCACGGCATCAAGGTAGAAACCTTCGTCATTATTTAGGTCGACATGTAGATATTCAAGGAGGGCATGCGCCCTCGAGCCAAAACAAATCATGTTTTTTGAAACTTCCCGAGCTTATGTAATGAGTGCCATTATTTTCTTGATATTATTCACCACATAGCTCCTGGCTGATGTGAGCAAGCTTGAGGATCCTTTTATTTTGGTTGTGGGTGAGGCGGGTCCGACAATCGGTAAAGGGATGGCCAGGAGTGGAAGAGACATCAAAGTCTCTTCAAGTTCCTTAATCCTTTCCTTCAACTTTATATTTTATGCTTCGAGACCACCAATGGAATCGTCCAATGCATTGTTAGTTTCTTTACGAATTCTAGAAATTTGGGAAGGTCGCATATTTCATAGGTTAACCTCTGAACGAGATTTCCCCTTTTTATTCTTCGCATCACTCTTCTCAATAATTAATTTTTTAGACTTGATTTCAAAAACAGCGCTCTAAAACACAAATGATTCTTCTTCATCAAACATCTCATTTTCAACAATTTCCAACGACTAATTTTGGTGGGCCGCATCTCCTAGATGATCAATGTTAGAAAACATATTCTCAATGTCAGCCTCGAGTTCCATATCTTTGAGGGAAAACCTATTGATGTCACTTTAGACACGATGCTCTTCCTCCTCTTGTACAATATTCTTCCTTTTCTTCCTTAGAGGAAGTTTATGTGAGCTTTCAATTTTTCCTGCATGGGGGTTCTTATCTCCTCCTCCGCCTGGACTACTGTTGGATACCTTCTTATATGGGTGGGCCACTGGAGAACTTATCCAAGGTGTTGTAGTCTTAGGATTCACAGTCGGGGACTGGGCACTCTTCTCGCTAGAAAATTTTCCTCTCTATTTATACAATTCATTTGTGTTAATGGACCAATAAGATAGGATGGAAACCTTCCTAACAAGGCGCATAGAAAAGTTGATTTATCCGCAACAAGATAGAGGAGAAGTAGAAGTAATACTATGTCTAGTTTAGGTCAGCGTCAATCAATGTTTTTGTAATAAAGCATATGCTAGTATAAGTAATAATGGAAATGCTTAATTTTTATGTAAGAGTCAGTACGTCAATAAAACCTGCGGGAAATTTCTCTTGCGTGTTTGATTGTGCAGATAATCTCAAAAGGAAAAGCAACATCTTCGGTTTTTGAATATTGGCATTGTTTGCTTAAGAATACACTCAAAGAGATAATATGATTGAGGAATTTTTTGTGTATCCTGCGTTCTCTAATTATGTTTGTGTGTAGCCTGCATTCTCAAAGAGATAAAGACTCCCTCACACTCAGATCAATTGGTATCAGAGCATGTTATGTACGTGGGACCAAAAACTTCATCCACCTCGTTCAAATTTTTTTACACTGAGAGAAAAAACGTGAGGGTCATTTTCGTGTTATTGTTCAGGAGGGAAAAAAGAGAGACTGCACACCAAAGGGACTGGTGCGCATCTCCATTTGGAGACTGAGCATTTCATTCTTCAGTCAAGGGGCTTCCAGCATGTGGATTTTCAAACCAAAATGACCATGACCAAGGAAGGAACGAAGAGCACACCAGCAAAATCGATTTTTTTTCTTCTTTTCTTAAGAGCACCCAAACGTATCTCATTTTATGTCTTGAACACTCCAGCATGCATTGTTGTGTAGATGATTTGTGGTGTATTCTCCCATCATTCGCCCCCACTCAGAAAAGAGCACACCGTACGCTTTTCCTCTCTTTTTCACTCCAGCACGCTTTGATGTGTAGCTGACTAGAAAACAGATTGCCCAGCATTCGCCCTCAAGCCAGATCAATTGGTTTTTATACTTAGTCTCATGCTTATGCTCAGAGCGTGCATTTCACCCTTCTCAGGATTATTTCACACCCTCCTCAGAGTCTATTCCCGACTGTTAACCATGTCGCCTCGACGATAAACCTCCAGTGAGGAATCTAGCTCAGACACATCAATCCCAGTGGCAGATTTGGCATTGGCTCTACAAGAACTTATTCGACTTCAACAGCAAAGACCTCCAACAACCATGGAGTTGGACACCCATTTTCAATTACCCAAGTTCGTCGGCCAAATGAATGGCGAGACTGTGGATTCCTGGCTCTGTATCCTCTCCACTTATTTCAAAACCTCGTCGGTGATGGAGGAGACCACCAAATTGAAAATAGCCATTATTCAACTCAAAGTAATCGCCCAAACTTGGTGGGACACACACTTGGACAATGCATAATTGATCATCGATATCGGTACTCTGTTGTCCTCGACAAATGGTCACACTACTTCATGGGATACGTTCTATCACGCATTGAGAGAACGCTTCTACCCTCCAATGTACCTTCAGAACTTACTTGCAAAGTGGTTACAAATCCATCAGCTTTCCAATTAGATGGTTCAAGGCTACATCGATGTCTTCTACAAGCTACACATCCAACTCCATATCAATGAACCAGACAAGGTATTAATTATTAATTGCAACTCTGGTTTAGTGTTACCTCTCCGGCGGGAGGTGGATCTTTTTTACAGTCCTTCTCTGGACAAGGTTTTCTTATGGGCCTTAGTCGTAGAAAGAAATATGGATCCTCACATTTTCTATCTGCCAAATAGAACCCAACTTGATCACCCACCTCCTTCTCATTCTCAACCTTAACCTTCTTCCTTGTTGAGGACAAAAAATGCAGTTTGGTGTAATTTTCACAAGACCAACTCCCATAACTTTGTTGATTGTCGAGCCATTAAAAATAGCCACCCCCATCAGACCTTGTTTGCAGAGACCGCACCCACTAAGTTTCTCGAGCAACCAGAAGTCATCTCTCTCACCAACCCCACCGAAGCAGACCCGTCCCTCATTCTCATGACTACGCCATAACCCGCTCGCCATAACATTCCCCTCTTCACTCACAACTGCCAAATTAAAGATGAACTCACCACTCTCATCCTGGAAAACAAAAGTAAAAGAAATCTAATATCACAACAATTAGTCCAACATCTGCAACTCCCGACCACCCCACACCCCGATCCATATCATCTTGGTTGGGTCCAGAAGAATGTTCCTCGCATTACTATTTCTAGATGTTGTGTCATCACCTTTGTTGTGTCATCGTTAGATTGTGTTGACCACCTTCTCGATATTCCTTACCAACAAGACCAACAAGTCATGTATCACACCAAGACTCATCAATACCACCTTAAATAGGTTGGGCACACCTATGTACTCACTTCATCATCCATCACTTCACCACAGCCGTGAACTGCTACGATAGTCACGCACCATGTTATCAATACCCCCAATGCCTCTCTATGTTTGACCCGTCGTGTGCAGCCCAAGATTCTCACTAATCTAACACCTCCCACAATAATCCCTCTACTCCCAGGATTTTCCAAAATCTCACAGTCTCCCTCAAGGCCCCCACCCTCTCAAGCCCAGGCTACACCCATCGATCTCATGCATGTTGCATCATCACCCAAGACTCCATCATCTCGCTTGGTTCCACAAAAAACTATCACATGTCCTCTAGTTACCACATCCCACTCTCGCACCCAACCAACAATGAAATATCATTATACTTTACCCCATATTACCTCTCATTTTTCCCTCGGAACGATGCATAAACAGGGAGGTCACCTAGTGACTTACCACTCCGAGACCCTATCCTTTGCCAAATTGATTGACCACCACTATGCCAAAGAATTCCACCTCCTAATGTTGGATTTATAGAAGTGGCACCCCTACAAAAAGGCCACGCACACTTCCACAGACTTATTACCTTTCGAGGTTTGTCTTGGATTTCATCCCCAAGCGCACACAGAGCTTCCTCTCATTTTGCATACGCCGGAATCATCAAATCAACTTCCCAAACAATAATCTAACCATATTGGTGTTCATAATTTATCACAGATACACACTCCAGTCGCAAATTCCTTGCAAATAACATCAGATCATGCCAAGAAACATCATGGTTCCTACCTGGTCGGTCAACAATGCCAAACACCAGAGACAAGACAAGTGGATGTCAGTCGAGATAGTGCAATGAAAGTTCCCTCCATTGGTGTCAGAAGTAGGGATGCTTCCATATATAAACAAGGAGGAATTGGACCAATAAGACAAGATGGAAACCTTCCTAACATGGCGCGTAGAAAGTTTGATTCATCCGCAACAAGATAGAGGAGAAGTAGAAGTAATACTATGTCTAGTTTAGGTCAGCATGAATCAATCTTTTTGTAATAAAGCATATGATGGTATAAGTAATAATGGAAATGCCTAATTTTTATGTAAGAGTCAGTATGTCAATAAAACCTGTGGGAAATTTCTCTTGCGTATATGATTGCGTAGAGAATCTCATAAGGAAAATCAACATCTTCTGTTTTTAAAGATTGGCATTGTATGCTTAAGAATACACTCAAAGAGATAATATGTTTGAGGAATTTTTTGTGTATCCTGCGTTCTCTAATTCTATTTTTGTGTAGCCTGTGTTCTCAAAGAGATAAAGAATCCCTCACACTCAGATCAGCTAAGCACCGTCTCTAAGTCGCCAGCAGTGTGGGTAGGATTTCCCTTGTGCTTATGTTCTTCTTCTCCTTGGACAGTGTGGATAAAAAATTTGCTAAAACCTACTGTTAACATATGTTCCACAAAGATCATATTAGGGTTGAACCCTTGGATCCTTTCAGCATACTTGAGGTTCAAGTTGTGGAAGTGGTTTGCAAATTCGTCAATTTTGTTCATACTTTTGAATACAAAATCCCCAACTTTCCAAGACAAAGGAATGAATTGATTTTTTCTTTTTTCATGAAAAAAGTGCAGCCAAAATTTATATTGCCTTGCAACTTCTATAAAAAACATTATGTCAGATATATGGCATGGAATAAAGGAAGGATTTTTCTTGGAGTTGAAAATCTTGATGACATTGTAGTTCTCTATTTGTTCCAAAGTCCCCTTTCTATCCAGGAATTTACTACCTTGAGCAAATATTCTTGGGGTATCTCGTCTAAACAACAACTCTTTAAGAACTAAGACAAAGTCATTGAAAACTTCATAAAAATGCATGGAAGCTTTGTGCCTCCATAACGCTTAGTACAAAAAGGTCACATGGTCGAATTCACAATTCACCTTCTTGCATATAGACAATTTAGGAAACTGACAACAATGTGCTATCGTGAAAACCAAATAAGAAGACATAAATAATTTATTACCCTTTTTATATTGAGACAATTGGGAAGAGATTTCAATGGAAATCAACTTCCCCCAATCAAAAATGCCCTTCTCCTTGACAGTAAAGTATAAGATGTAAAGAATCATACGGGAAATGATAGCAGTACTTTCTTGGCCCGTAACTCTGGTAAATAACCAGGAAATTTCATGAAATGGGTTTTTGAATAAGTTGACTTGTAGTCTGGTAATATCCTCAGGGATGGTTGTGGGATTCTCTAATAATTTAGGTAAAATATCCAGGCCGTTGTCATGTTTTTTCAAGAAGTCCCTGCAATCTTCACCTTTGAAGGTGAGTGTCGGCTCTGGGAGTTTCAGCAATTTACAGAATACTTGCAGCGAAAGGATGATGGGAGAATGGTCCTGGAGTGGAATCATCTGCTAGCTTGGTATGTATTTCTTGGCCCACTAGGAAACCAATTCCTTACAGTCAAAAACTTTAGGAACACAACCTGCACATGCAATTTTAGACATCCAAATTACTTCCTTCTTAGCAGAAGGGGATGAATAATAAGAGTATGCTCTAGACCACTGAAAAATTTGATCCTCTCATCCAAAAATGTTCAAGGTATCTCCGTAGAACTGATGTTGAGTCGTTGCCTCCATAATTGACGAGAGCGTTCTTTTGATCCGGATAATATTAGAAATGAGCACTTGAGAGATAATATATAATCTTTCGCAAATCATGCTTTTAATGAGGAAATTCTTCGAGCCCTTCGGCAATTAATGACAATATTTACGGTACATGCACAATGATTTATTAGCATTAAACCATATTAAATGTGTATTGGTAAAAATGTGAAGGTGGCAGGGATGGACAGGAGCGAAATAGGATTTGATACTTTTGTGAACCCGCCAACCTGTGAATGCAGAAGGTCAAAAATTGGCTAAGTGTTGTGATGCAGTCGGACGGACTCAACATAGGAGAAATGAGATGCTTGGAAGTTCGGGAAGTTTGAAGGTCAAAATGTAGATCACAAATCTTCTGGATGCAAAATGTATATCACGGAACATGGGATATGAGAGTTTGACCCCACCAACCCAGGAACCCGTGACCACAAAAATGGTTATGTATAGAATAATGTGGTAGTCGATCGGACTCATGATGTGAGAGTGTGGATGGAAATGAGGATCTGCGAACCCGTCGTTTTGGAAAAATGACTAAGTATAAGAACTAGAAAGGGAGAATAGAAGAGAAAAAACAAAAAGGGGAATTAGCGTAAGTATAGAAGAGGGAAAATAAAAGGACAAAAGGAGTTGGGAAATAGAGAAATGGAGGGGAATTTTAGAAGTGGGAAATGGTCTCAACAAGTGGCTCCAACCGTGGGATGATAACCCCATGTGGGTTATCAAGAATCTAGATTCTTTCATGACTAGGTGCTTCCACCCATTGGGCTATGGAGTCAGATTAAGAATATACAATCAAAAAAAATTAAATTATGTAAAATGAGAATGAGAAAGTCTTAAGAGAAGAAACCTTTCAAATGTTTCCCATTGACAGGCAGCATTAGTCTCTTACCCTTCATGTCTTGGAGCATATATAAGTTAAAACCCAATATCTTCTCAATGACGTATGGTACGATTCAGAGTGCTTCGAACTTTGTATGCATGGATGGTTTCTCCTTAGCCTTATTCCAAAGTAGCACCAGCTCTCCCTTCTAGAAATTCTTTATAGTTGTGCTCTGATCAAAATATGTTTTGACTTTGCCTCTGAGAATTTTGATTCAGGGCTTTGCTTCATTCTTCTTCCAACTTCAACAATTGATCAATTCTCCTCTGCATGGGAGAACTTTCTTATGTATCTTCAGTATTGACCACAGAAATCAACGCATTGAGTTCGAGACTAATCGGCATTTTCACTTCATTCCTATAGAATAATAGATATGGAGACATCCTGGTGATATCCTTCGAAGTTGTTATGCTTGCCCATAATGCATCTGTCAGCTTTAGGTGTCAATTCCTTTGATTCTTGTCATTGGTTTTCTTCATTATCTAAACAAGTGTTTTGTTTTTGGATTCAACGAGGCCATTTCCTTGTGGATAATAATTTGATGATTGACCCATGATGATTCCATATTCTCCGCAAAACTCCGTAAACTTCAACCCAATGAAAATCGAGCCATTGTCTGTGATAAATTTATTTGGGACCCCAAATCTCGAGAGAATAATGTCTTTGAGGAACTTAATTAGCTCTTCGGCATTAGCCTTCTTTAATTCCATTGCCTCCAGCCATTTCATGAATTAATGCGTAGTTGTGAGAATATATATGTGTCCCTTGCTAGACATTGTATTAATTGGCCTGACAACATCAAGTCCCCATTGGGAGAATAGTTGTTCTACAATTATGGGCTGCAAAGGCATCACATATCTCTTCATTTTTCCTAAAAAATGTTGACATGAAAAACAATTTCTTATCGTGGCATACGAGTATCTAAAAATCAATGTCCAATATAATCCTTCTCTTATTATCCTGTGGGCGGTTGCAGTTGGTGCAAAGTGTTCCCCGCATATTCCCTCATGGAATTCTTTTATTAGTTCTTGGGCTTGATTTTCATCAACGCATTTCAGTAGTATATCATCATAATTTCTTATAAACAGTATGTCAACAATCAACACATATTTATTTACCTTCATCTTCAGTGTTCTTCGCTCCTTGGGGTTCATGGTGACGAGAAATTGCCCAAACCTCAAGTAGAATATAATATCTTTGTACCATTCTAAATCAACTAATGGTTCCCTGGCTGAAATTGAAATCATTCCATCAACCAAATCCCCATTCATGATGAGATTGCATAAACCTTTCCCTTTGATAGCTTTTAAAGGTTTAATCTTGATATCATATTCTTGTATCTTTGCCAACCAGTTAGCCCATTTTCCTTCCCTCAATTGTTGATTCAGAAGCATCTTCACTGGTGATGAAGGAACGTAAGCAATAACATGGGAATTCAATATGTACGTGTGAAAGTGTGCTACTGATTTTACAAGATCCAAGGCCTGCTTTTCCAGTTCTAAATACCTCAACTCATAGTCATGTAGGGGTTTTCTCATGAAACTTATCGGGAGTTCTTCTCCTTTGATATTATTTTGAGTAAGAAAGGATGCCACGATTATCTCTGTAGCAAATGAGTAGATGATGAAATATATTTGAAAATCCGGGCTAATGAGGACCGGAGCAGTGGTGATTCCTCTTTTTATATTATTGAACGACACTTGAGTGTTCTTTGTCCATTCTAACCTCTACTCCTTTTTCAGCAACAAATTTATCGGCTTCACGATACTTGCATAATCGGGAAGAAATCTTCGCACAAAATTGATCTTTCCAAAAAATGATTGGACTCCCTTATTGGATGTCGAGGGGTTGAGCTCATTTATTGCTTTAATT
>JASDQU010332141.1:0-12814 GCA_032191745.1 Picea mariana | reverse complement strand
GACGATGAGATGAGACTAGTACTGTGCTTCCAGCTTGATAGTTGTGACGTAAAGCCAGTCTAGTATTATGATGATGAGCTAGCCTCATGCTGTGATGATGATGTATTAGTTTTATACTAATCCATATTGATGCAGATGATGATGGAATTCTTTTGAGAATGGTGATGCTACTGATGAGAAAACTTTCGATGATTTATAGATACACCAATCAGTGTTCCAAGATGATATTGATGATGTTGTCCTCCTAATGTTGTTGATGATGCGGTCGTCTCTCTCACCTGATGTTGTTATGGAATACCCTTCTTGTTAAGGGGGAGTATTGAAATAATGTAACAACAAAGTGTATTCTAATTATTATTGATATATTATTCATTGGAACAATCCCCATTGAGGATTGATCATGTCGGCTATTGTAAAGGACCAAATCCCCTTTTGCGGATTGGTCAAAATATAATTGTAATAGGCAGAAGAAGAAGTTGGCCCCGGAATATATTAAAGAGGCCCCAGAATATACAAAAGTTGGTTATAACCACCCAGAAGGAGAGGTTGGCCCTGGCAGTGAAAAGACACCTCCACATGTGCCAGTGTTATATAAATAAGGAGGCTAGCGCCTCAGTTAGACACACACTCACTTATTCATTGAGAGACAAGTTTTGGAGCTACAGTTGGAGAAGAGAGAGAGAGAGAGGTGCATTCTTGGGAGAGGACTTTCTGTATTTGTCTGAGTTATCTCTTGGCATTGTATTAGCTATCTATAATAAGGAAGTTTTGTTGGGTTTTCTCCCCCATGAGGGTTTCCCAAGATAAATGATGTGTCTCTTGTGATTGTGTATTTCTCAGTGATCCTATCTTATACTATTGTTATTTATTAAAATGCAAAGAACTCTAATAATAGCTTAAACATTAACAGTAGGGATTGGAGATGCATGAACTTTAAAAAGATAAAGGTGGGACGCAATCGAAACCACAGTTTTGGAGAAAGGACATGTGGAGGCTCGAGGTAAATAGCGGGGAAAAAATTAGTTTGATACAAACCACCTTTGGATGCACCCGCAATCTTGTGGTCACATGAGATATTCTCCCAAGGTCATATCAAGAAACGTAGCTAGCACTCACCAGACCGAGATCGGGAAGAACCTTTTGAATAGGTGTTTGGTCACCACAGATGGTCACGTGAAAGAAGGGGCTTAGAAGCCAAAGAAGCCAAAAATGACTGATTGTAACTACCAGAGAAGACAAAGAGTTGTGACTATTAGAGAAGCCAAAGAATCTTAGGATAACACCTGCTAATGATGAACAGATTCAGAATAACCGTCAGAGAAGATGAAGAGTTTGAATGATGATCAGGAAGAGGACTCGAGGTGAAAAAGACATGCAGAACAGAGAAGACAACGTTCTTTTTTTGATAGTTATGCATGTGGGTAGAAGGTGACCGAGCATAGGACCTGAACTGGAGATCATAGGTGCAGCGTATAGCATGTAGAGACAGCACAAAGTATAAAGGAAGAATAAAATTTGAACAGAGGTATCAAAGTGCGTAGTAGGAGAAAGAGTAGAGTATAGAAGTGGAACAGAGTAACGGAAGCTGGAAAAGGCAGAGGAGACATGGAGTTGTAACAGACCATATCAGAGACAGAGCAAGTAAGTAAAGTTTTTTAAGATTCAATCAAGGTGGTAGGGTGGTGCTAGGGAGGATTGCAGTCCTTTAAATTCTAGTTGGTGCTAGAAGATATTCTAGGAGTTGGTGCTTCCATCTAGTGGGTGCTAGAGAAACTTGGGAGTTGGTGCTTCCATCTAGTTGGTGCTAGAGAAATCTGAGAGTTGGTGTGCTCTGCAAGTTGTAGCTTGCTATTAGAGGTTGTAGCCTAATATTTGATTTGGAGCTTAAAGAATGTGATGTACATGAAAGTTGGATCTTGATTGACATCCTAAGAAGAAGAGGTTTTCACCCTTGTGGGTTTCCTCATGAAAATCAATGTCTTTGTGTGTTCTATGTGATTGATCAAATATTGTATATCTATGCATGTTAAGTTATCAGCAACAGATTAAATAATAATCTAGAAAGAATCAGAAAATAACAGGAAAATTTTCATGCTTATATACATAACTGATTCACCCCCCCTCTCAATTATATTTCCAACAGAAGCAACATCATCGCCACAACAACAAGCAATATAAGGGTCCCAAACCCACTCAGGCAACTTCCACTCCTAATGGTGACAAAGGAGAAAAATATAAAAGTAAGAAGACTAACAGACATTGCAACTTTTGTGATAAATATGGTCATGATGAGTCCAAATGTTTCAAGAATATGGAAGCTTTAGAGGCAACAATGAAGAAGCACAATATCAGTATTGATTCTACTTCTTCTTCTTCTTCTCATGGGCATGCACTTTCTTCTTCTAGTTTCTCCTTCAATACAACTTATACTTCTTCTTCTGATGAGTGTCTTATTGATTCTGGAGCATCTTATCCTATGGCTAAGGATAGAGACATAATTTCTCCTCTAAATGAATGTAACACCAAGAAAAATATTTGTTGGTGATGATAGATCTCTTAGTGTTGAAGGATCCGGAAAAGTTCAAGTAGAAAATGGTCATTTCAATGATGAATTATGTGTTCCAAGTCTTTCTTGTAACCTTTTATCATTATATCAAATCACTCATTCAGGTGAAGGTAATACCGTAGATTTTTCACCTCACCAAGTTGTAATCAAGGATCTAAAATATCGTAAGCATGTTCTTGCAATTGGAATTGTTGATGATATTACTAGGTTGTACAAATTTCACAAATTTGGGTCATCATCTTTTTCATCAGTTTTTGTTGCTCATAGTGATGAATTGAACAAACTTTGGCATGAGTGGTTTGGAAATCTAAACTATCGCTCATTGCAACAACTATGTAATCAACAGATGGTGACTAGTCTTCCTCTTGTTTCATGTATAGATGGTGTTTGTGTCATGTTGAGGAAAAGATATGAATTTATCTTACTCAAGTATTTTTGAATCTTGCTTGGCTAAGGCAAGATAGTCGGGAATATTACCCTATATTTATATCCTCAAAATGTATTTCCTAATCCACAAGTATTAATTACAAGGGTTTAGGATGATTTTTTAAATAAAAACATTGTTACAAAATATAATATTTTTATGTAATTTTTTGAACATAACAGATTGCAAAAAGAAAATGTGGAGATCAAAAGAAAAAATACCAAGTCACAGATTAACACAAATGAGATAGAAATCAAATGTTTTATTTCATTCTGATAAATCAAAAGTATTCTTCTCTTACAAAAATCCTTGTGGGGGCATGGACCAAGTTCAAACTTAGAAATACCCGATGAAAACCATAAAAAAAGACTCTGACAAGAAGTAAAAACTGAACTTTAAAATCTGAATCAGCTTGCCACATACTGTTTCCCACTTAATTCTGCACAATATCCTTTATCAGTCATGAAATTCAATTCATAAATAGACAAGTCTACACAGACTATCAAAGATAGATCAACACCTCTAAAACAAGCATCTGAATGATATGATTCAGCTTTGAACCTTGTTGTCTACAATAGGACCATGTTTTCAAAAAGAGAATTAGGCCTTTAATGAATTGAAGAATGAATGAAAACTGAATTATCTCAATAAAACTCAAGAGAAAACCTTAGTATCCTTTCTCCTTCTACTCTCCCTTTTTTTCTTCCTTCTCATTTGGATTTTATGCATTCCAAATTAGTTGAAGTAGTTCAACTACATTATTTAGTTAAGTTAGTTAAAACTTAACTAATTTTAGTTTAGGAGAAGTAATAATAATAATAATAATTAAGGATCTTTTAATTAAATAATAACTAAGTAGGTGGGACCCCTTGTGACTCCCTCTTATTTCTTAAAAAAAATAAACATAATTAGACAACCAATTAACATATGCCTCCTTGTGGCTCCCATAATTATTTTCACAATTTGAAATTTAAATATCAGAAATATTTCAAATTATATCCAAAACATGTAAATATCCACAATATCCCAAAAAATAGTTTGTTGTATAAAACCTTTTGCAGTCCACTGTTTTCAATAATTCAATTATAAACACATAATAAAAATCCATATTTTCCACTTTGAGAGGCAATTCTTCCTTTGTCACTGCTTTCCCCTTTGGACTTCCTAGAAATAGCCTTAGGTTGGGTGGAACCTTGAGGCTTGATCTCACTAATGACATGGGAGCGGTCGTCCCTCAAGTGCATACATGAGGATATTGACTTGGTTGAGTCACTTGAAAGAGAGGAGGGAGCAGCAACAACTTTACCTTTATCATGCACATGGTGAGCCTCAGTTTTGAGTTGTTTGCTTACATGGGAGGAATGTACAGGTGAGTGTGCAAGGGAAATTTGAACATTTGGGTTTACAAGTGGAGGAGGAGGAGGTAATGACAAGTTTTTCCAACCACGATGGTGGGAGACTGCTTGGTGAACAATCTCTTGCCATCCATCATTCTCGGGAACTTCAGGTTGCAAAGAAACATGGGGAGGCACAGGGATACCAGGAACATTTTGGGGATGGAAGGGAGGCCTCTTTGGTCTAGGCTGAACTATCCCTTTCCCAAAACAATTGAAAACCCTAGCTTGAAAAAGTTGGTTCAACTCTTGATGATCGACATCGAAATGTATTGAGAATCTGGGCCTTCTAGGCCCTCTGTTCCATTTACCTCTTCCCCTATTGTTCCGACCATGACTTCCTCTGCTGAAGAAGCTCATCCTGCAACAATTATTAACAACTAGCTCTTAACAGACCATACATGACATTCTCTTAATATGAAACAAAGTTTGGCTCAGAAATTAACAAAAGACCCATGCAATGCAATCCATAAAATTTATTTAATAATTGTCAAATGAGCAGGGGGTGAAAAAGGGTTCATGGGATATCTGGGGGGATTGTAATGAACAAAAAAGTGATATCATGAAAAGAAGTAAGAACATGATTATTCCTCAACAATTCATGAAATAACTGATTGTGAAAACAACACCAAAATATATCAGTTGTGATCTATCTCTGTTTCATTTTCTATCACTATCATACAGAGTTTTAATTTTATTTTAGTAAACAGGGCGTGCAAAATGAATTTGGGATCGTGAAGAGATTTATAATGAGAGAAAAAGTGAGAAAATGAGAGGGAATTATACGGATATTGTTCATAAAATAAATTAAATCAACCAACAATCATAGCTCTGTTTCAAATTCAATACAAAAAAAATCCACTTTCAAGACCAAAAACATTCAATTGTTCCTCAATTTCATACAGATTGCTTGTTGTCTTCAATCAAACAATTTAATTTCCCAGATATCTTCGATTTATACCAATCTGTGTATTCTATATAATGACTATGAAAATCATTTTCAATTCCACAGTAAAAACATAACCATTCGAACCACAGTACTGCATGGTCTAATGTTGTTCTCTTTTTCTTTTTTTTTAACAATCATAATATGCAAAGAGATTCCCATTATCTATATCCAATATTCATCCTTGGTAATCAAACAATAATAGACCCAGGATTAACAATCAATAGTCAATTGTCATCAAACAAAAATCAGGGCTGATTTAATCACCCACGGGTCCCTTTTAAATCGGGACAGACTCAAGAGCATGTTCGATGACCCTATCATACACACAGGTCTTCAACCATATAATCATCAATACCAATATTAACTCGATAAAAATACTTAACCAAAAACATGTAGTTATGTACCTGAGATCTGCATTCATCAAACATATACAGACTTCCTTCCAAAACAAACGCTTGATAAAAGATAGAGCCATAAGATACATGAAGAGAACATAACCATATCAACACACATGTGTCTCTTTTAATCTTGAAAAAATCATAATTGTGCTAAAATTTAACACAGTGATGAGTGGAAAGACCACAATCGACCAAATGGAAATCTCTCAGGTTGTAAGTCACCCATACAAATTAACCATAGAGAGAAAATACAGAGACTCGATCCAGAAATGGTCTTGAAGTCAGAGAGCCTGCGTTCTCTTGAAGAAATACCATAGTCTTTTAATTGATAACCAAATCTTGACAGAACCCAAAAGGTGCTCAAGGAAAATAGAAACAAGTGGGACTCAATAGAACCAAGTCAGGTTCAATAGAATTTTATTGCAGAGAGGTAACGAAAGTCTGGTTGACCTTTGAAAACATAGAGGGATCATAATCGTTTACCTCCTCAATAATTTACCATTGAGAAGAAACCACTACTAACAAACATAATCTTGGAAGAACAGAGAGTCATGCTCCTTTGAAAACACCACAGTCCTTCAACTTATAACCCCAAGATCTTGACAAATCCATAAAGAGAATTCCTGAGTGAAAACAAGGTAATTTGATCTCAACATCCCAGGCAGACACGGATGCCTCTAAAACTTTATTGCAGAGAGGAAACAAGGGTTGATTTAACAATAAAGAATCCTCGAAAACATAGAGAGAGTGTGACTCTTCTAACACCCAGGAGGTCGATAACCTTCGAAAAAAATTGGCATAGAGGCTTCACAACATAACAATCGGCCATTATAAAATAAATGAGAGGAGAAAGTGTTAAAACTCTTGTGAAAAGAATGTTGGAGCACAACTCGTAGTCATTTGATACATACACAGGCCTCCATTTAAATTTTGGGCAAAACAAGATTGGACTGTGGAATGTTTTCGGTGATAATGATAGTAAATAACAAGCCATACAAACAATAGCTCGAGGCTTAGCCAAAAATAACCACACCATTGTTGACAGTTGCATTGCAACTTGGATAAATAATCAAAACAAGGATTGAGACGAAAAAAAGGGGGTGAAAACAACTGATACCCAGACTGGTGGTAAAACTCCACAATAATAAAACTCAGACCCTGTTGCACTATTGTTATCATTTCCCATAGAGAATCATCATAAAAACCCAAGCTAGCCGAATTCATTTTTATCGAGAACCAATGCACAGACTTTACAAAGAAATAACACCCATTACTTTCCCTTAAAATGTCAACATTCCACAGTAATCACAGAGAACCCATAACATAGTATCGATACTCAGTCAAAAAATCAAGACAAACACAGAACCCATGCAATCCTAAGCCACCATTTGATTCATAATACAAAGAGTCGATCATGGATGGAAAGCAAAGATTCATACATGTGAAAAATCGCTTCAATGACAAGTTGGTTTGAGTTTTCCCCTTCCAAAACCTGAAATCACGGAGCCTCCACAACCAACATAGAAAAATGAAACTATGGATAGGGTGATGGGCTCAAGTGTGGTTTGGAGTGACGTGCAGTAAATGCACAATGCTTCCTCACCTGGCCCTATTCAATTCTACGTACTAGTCAGTCCATCAACCATTAAATTCAACCATATAGCCATTGCATAAATTCAATGTCATATCCATTGTAAAGATTTGATGCCATATCTATTGTATAGTGCGCCACCCGAAACATGTCACCACTTTAATAATAACCATATGTTAAAATTACCATATGTGCCTCCAGATAAATATTTAACAAAAATTACATAATCCTTTAACCAAAACACATAGTATAGTAGCTAGGTCCGCCATTTCACATTTGTCACAAGGTTTTTATATATAATCCTTTTGCCATAACTTTGGAACTTATCTATAGTTTTTATTTTTGTTTTGATCAAGCTCCCGTATAATCATGTTTTCTTTTTACATAAAATCATGTATAAGATTTTTTTTTTAAATCAATGTTATAACATAACATAACACCTGTAACATAACATAATCCTCATATATGTAGCATTGCCTTGTATTGCAAGTGAATATCAACAACATTTAGCAACAATGAATCAACCAGCCATTTGTCATATTAAATGAAACCAAGACTGCATCATCAACTTTATAGTATTGTGTAGGAAACATCATAACAACAACATATAAGTGTCGCACATCCATCCTATCGCCTCTAGTCTCAACAGGGCCCCACCTACTAGTTAATTATTATTATCATAAATAAATAATAGAGCTAAGAAATCCTTTGCGGGAATAATTCATCGTTGCAATTTTAATCGTCAACATGTCGGTTGTGTTCTTGGCAAACATCATTGGGACATTTTTGACAAAAACGCCTCTTGGCACGCCTCGAGCCCTTTGCAGCTTGTTCACAGTGATTTGTGTGGTCCACTCTCTTCTTCTTTTTTTGGGTGCGAGTATTTCTTAACTTTCATTGATGACTTTTCCAGACGTATTTGGGTTTACTTCTCAAAACTTAAGAGAGAAGATTTTGATAAGTTTTCATCCTAACCCTTGTAGAAAAGCAATATAGACATCAAATTCAAAAGTTAAGAACAGATAACGGAGGCGAATATGTGAATAATAATTTTTCAAGTTACTGCACTGCATAGGGCATCCAAATGTAACACACTGTTCCATATACACCACAAAAAAATGGTGTTGCTGAGAGAAAGAACTACACATTAAAATAAATGGCTAATTGTATGATCCATCTAAGGGACCAAGTCTAAAGTATTGGGTGGAAGAAATCAACTGTGCAAATTACATAGTAAATCGCACTCCCACAAAGGCTCTTAAAAATATAACACCGGAAAAATCTTGGGCTAAAATTAAACCAGATGTAAGTCACTTTCGTGTATTTGGTAGTATAGCATGGGCTCACATTCCTAATGAGAAAAGGAAAGCATTGCAGCCTAAAAGTGAGNGAAGTTTATATTTGTTGGTTATTTTGAAGATCTCAAAGGTTAAAGACTTCTTCAACCACATTGTAATGAAATTATTATTAGAAGAGATGTTAAATTTCATGAAAATATCTTGGACTGCGAGCCTAATTTGGCGATTGTGACTTCTTTGGCCTGTGAGCCATCTTCGACGTTTGTGTCGTATTCTGTTCCTATTCTAGTTTTTTCTTCAGATGATGACAGTGAGGATGAAAATACACCTCCTCCTGCTCACCTTCCTCCATATGAGTCCTTTGAACCTGAACCAGCACCAGCTCCACATCTTCCTAGATGGATTCGTTCAACACGAGAATCAATTGGTGATCTTTCAAATCAACGTCAGACACATTCACAGTTCCAGCGAACCTCTTCTCTTTTGGCTCAAGTTTTAGAGACTCATGATCCAGAGACATTTACAAAAGCTTCAAGACATCCAGATTGGGATACAACAATGAATGGAGAGTACCGTTATTTAATGGCCAACAATACTTGGGATCTTGTACCTCTTCCAAAAGGAAGAAAAAATGTCAAATGAAAATGGGTCTACAGAAATAAGTATGCATCCGATGGAAGTGTTGAAAGAAACAAAGCTCGATGAGTTTCCAAAGGATTATCCCAAGTTGAAGGAATTGACTATAATGAAACCTTTGCCTCTATAGCCAAAAATAATTCCATCCACATTGTTCTTTCCCTTGCCGCCTCACATAGATGGGAGGTCCATCAGATGAATGTTAAATCTATATTATTGCACAGAGATTTGCAAGAAGAAATCTACATGGAACAACCTCCTGGCTATGTCCATAATGACTCTAGCCTTGTTTGTCACCTTAAGAAATCTCTTTATGGTCTTAAGCAAGCTCCCCTAACTTGTTATGCCAAAATGGACAACTTTCTTATTGAACTAGATTCTCTAGATTCCATTATAATCCTAATGTCTATACCAAGAAGGTAGGAATCCATCTCATAATCCTTGTCCTTTATTTTGATGACCTTATCCTTACTGGTAGTGACTCAAAACTTTTAAACCATGTGAAAACTAGTCTTAAGAAGAAATTTGAAATGACAGACTTAGGTATTTTTCACTACTTCTTTGGCCTCCAAGTTTTGCAAACCAATGAAGGAATTTTTCTTTCCCAATCTAAGTATGCTTGTGACATTCTTCATCGCTTTCACATAGATGATTGTAAACCAATCCCTTCTCTCTTCCAATCTGGAGTCAAGCTTACTACCACATGTACTTTTCCCGAAGTTGATGCCACCCTGTACCGTCAGTTAGTTGGTAGCCTCTTATACTTAACTCATACCCATCCCAATCTTTCCTTTGTTGTTGGTGTTGTTGCACGGTATATGCAAACACCCCAAGAAAGCCATTGGAAAGCAGCTAAAAGGATACTTCCCTATGTCCATGGTACAGTTCAGTTCAGGATACATTATAGTTCAGAGGGGACTCCTTTATTGGTTGGTTTAACTGATTCAAATTGGGTCGGCAGCCCTAATGATCGGATGTCTACTATAGGTTATGTTTTCAGCCTTAGTTATGGACCTATAACTTGGGCCGATAAGAAACAACAGTCTAGTGCACTTTATTCAGCAGAAGCAGAGTACCGGGCAACGGTAAATGAAAGGCAGGAAGTCGTGTGGCTTCGACAGATCCTTTTAGAGTTTGGATTCTAGCAGCAACATCCGACCAGCCTTTGGTGTGACAATCAGAGTGCCATCAAGCTCGCCAAAGACCCAGTTCAACATCAGCACAACAAGCACATCAAGCTACACATGCACTTCATCAGAAAGCTCATTCATGACCAAGTTATTGAAGTGTTATTTTTCCCTACAGAATATCAAGCTGCAAACATTTTCACAAAGTCTCTTACATAAGTGAAGTTTTCCAAACTTCAATCTATGTTAGGAGTTCAAGAAGTTTTCATTAAGGGGGGATAGGCTCTAAGACCTCATTCCTTCTCCTATTGTGTCACTATTGTAAATCCTTCAATTCTATCCCAAGTTGTTCTTAAAGGGGGATGTTAGTATAGTTAAACACTTAGAAGTTAATTAAGATCTACTTGGTATAATGTGTCGTTAGGTAAAAACCGGGAAAACCCTAGTTTCTTAAGTATACACGGGTTTCTTAAGTTTCTTTGTGTTTGAGTTGATGATTGGTTGTTGAAGACTGGAGTAGGTTCCAGATCTACACTCTATGTGCTCAAATCTTCCATAGAGATTCTGGTGTGGTGATATTATTGACTTGATGGATATTCTTGTTTGTTTGGTGAATGCTTAAGGGATTCTTGGTATGGCTGTTATGATATGGTTTGAGTTGGTTGATGGAGTGAGAAGCACTCTTATGATTCAATATTGATATGATGGTTATAGTATACTGGTTGTTTACACATGTTTGATTAGCATTTATATTGTATGATTGAGAAGCATGAATAAGATATTGGAGAGCTTGGATGTGTTGTGAATGGCTAGTGGTACAGTGAAAGACATAAGAGAATGTGATTGCAGGGAGCAGAAGATCTGAGCATGTGAAGAAAAGAAAATCCCTAGTTTCTTAGAAGTACACACATGTTGCATTATAGATTGGTCGCGTACATACGCGAGCTGTAGTGAGCCAGGGCGTGTTCACACGTGGGCTGCACTACTGACAGGTTGCGTACTTGTGACAGATTGATATTTGTGGAGGATTGTTGCCTCAACTTAGTTGGTGCTGAGGATGTAATTTGAGTCTTGCATATAGAGTTGGTGCTCTTGTAGAGTTGTACTATATTCAACTGTTGTTGATAAACCCCAAGGATTGTAGTCCGTAATAAAAAGAAAAATTGTACATACATCTTGTGTTCTTTGAGTTCCTTGTGGTGATGACTTGTTGATGATATAATGTTGATATATATTGTTGATATGTGTTCACATCTAACTGGTTATAAATGACAAAAATGAGTAATGAATAAGTGTTGAATGCTAACTAATGAGTTTTGAGTAAGAGGGAATTTTTTGGGAAAAAGAGCCCCACACTCATTCACCCCACCCCCCTCTAAGTGTGGTAGGTGTGTCCAAGAATTGGTATCAAAGAAGGCCTTCACTATAAGCCTTAGCAAGCTTGCAGGAGATCCATGGACACACAAATGGATGATGAAGTTCCAATCCTTGATGAGGAAAACTATTCTACTTGGATAATAGAGATGAGAGTACATTTGATGGAAATGGGAATAGGTATTTNCAATTGGTGGATCAGTTTCATTGAAGAACAAGTCAAAGTTTGCAACTCAAAGGGAAGGAAAGAAGAATGATGCATTGGCTCTCAAGACCATTCTTAGTGGACTCTCAAGCCCTATCAAAGAGATCATGGGACAATGCACTTCTGCCAAGGATCTATGGCTAAATTTAGAGGAGACATATCAAAGCAAGAAGGATAAGGAAGATATTGAAGACCACTCCATCAAGATCATTAAAGGTAAAGAATCTCCAAAAACCCTTGATTGTATTATTTCTAAATGTGATCTTGAAAACATTTCAAGTGAAGACAAATAATCAAGTGATGATAGCACAAATGAAGATCATGAAGACATTTCAAATAAAGGCAAAGAATCATGTGTTGATGTTGGCAAAAAGGAAGATAGTGAAGATATTTCAAATGAAGGTAAAGAACCCTCAAAAACCCATGATTGCAATGATGATGTTGAATGGTTCTCTACAAGTGAAGAAGGAAATCTAGAAGTAGTTTGTGTAGAATTGATTGATTATTATTCCATGGAAAAAGTAGAAGAAAAACTATTGGAGCTTAAGGAAAAAGTTGAAAGAAGTCTAGATGAATATAGAAATGACCACTATTATATAGACTATAGCTATCTTTCAGATAACACTAAGACGTTTCTTAAGAAGAATCAAAAGCATGTTTTGAAATTAAAGGAATTTCTTAAATAACAAGAAGAAAGTAAAAGGACTCAATTAGAAGAAAAGGAAGAAGAGATCAAAAGACTAAAGAATGGAATAGGAGAAAATAAGAAGGTAGATGTTGAGATTGACAAAAGTCATGAAGTTATTGTCCATCTCAAGACCCAAATAGAAGAATCCAAAAGGGTAGAAGAAC
>JASDQU010332139.1:0-12814 GCA_032191745.1 Picea mariana | reverse complement strand
CGGATCTACACGTGACATCAGGTATCGGGGGTTCGCAAGTCGAAGCTCCAAGTTGTTGTAATGAGACTTACGATATCGCGACCCGCAATATCTCGACAAGATCAAAACCATCCATCAGTAGGGACGCGTGTCAGGAGATCCCGTGGAGTCGACATTCAGGGCATCGGAGTTTTCGAAGGTAAGAAACTCTCGCACATTGGAATCGCGATCCACGATATCCCGATGGAAGGGTCATGTGGGCCACAGCCGGAGTTAGTGGAAGACAGGTGGCGTGCCATATCGGGGATCGGGAAAAGGTAAGTCCCGAATCCTTTGGCATCAGGATTCGCGATCCCGCGAATTTCGAAATCCCGACAGAGGTGATGGGAGGTGGAAAAGTCAACCCACACGTGTGCATCGGAGTATCGGCACATCGGGGTTTGGAGGTTGGAAATCCCATTTGTTTACGTCACGAGTAGCTATTTCCCGATAGGGAGAACTCCGATAGCATGGGAGAAATGTGACGGGAGGTGGAAAAGTCAACCCACACGTGTACATCGGAGTATCGGCACATCGGGGTTCGAAGGTTGGAAATCCCATTTGTTGACGTTGCGAGTAGCGATTTCCCGATAGGGAGAACTCCGATAGCATGGGAGAAAGTCAACATTGACTCGCATCAGGTTTCTGGGAATCGTGAAGCACGGAACATGCGACAATAGGATTCGCGAAATCGCGAAGGACGATTTCTCGATTTCTAAGGGGGAGAACTTGAAGAGTTGATGTGGGTAAGGAAAATTCCCAACAGGGAATTAGAGGAACCTTTGAAGTTCTTCAGGCCGAAGAAGAAGAGAAGGTCCTGAGTGAGCGGACGTGCTCCGAGGAGTGCGGCTGTGTCAGTTGTGGTATTAGAGCGAGGAAGACTCTTTGTTTTCTGTAGCAGAGAGAGAGAGAATTCACCATGCCGCCCAGAAGAGAGAGGCAATCACCTGATCCAGAGGACAGGGAAGTGCGGAGAAGAGGCAGGCCGGTAGGAAATCCAGAAATGGAGAGACAGATGTGTGATCTCCGAGCAAGACTTGAGGAGATGGAGACAGCGCAAAGAAGCACAGCTAGTGCAAGGGATATGAGTGATTCCAATAGTGAAGTAGAGGCTGAACGAGAGGAGGAAGTTGTAGCTGAAGATGCACCAACTGAGCGATTGATTAAAGCTATTGCCAGAATGGGTGTAAAGTCGAAGATGGACATTCCAGTTTATGAGGGAAATTTGGATGCAGATGAGCTACTAGATTGGATTAGAGCTCTTGACACCTACTTCGATTATGAAGACATCGAAGAGGATAATAAGGTCAGACATGCTGTCACACACTTGAAGGGACATGCAGCATTGTGGAGGGACGAGCTACAGGCTGATAGATGCTACAAAGGCAAGTAGAAGATCAAGAGTTGGGATCGAATGATCGTGAATATGAAGGCGAAGTTCATCCCAAGAGACTATCAAATTACTCTGTTCAGGAGGATGCAGAACCTAAGACAGAAGATGATGACAGTGAAAGAATACACTGAAGAATTATATCGACTGAACATCAGGGCAAGTCATCGGGAGAGTGATGATGAGAAGGTTGCTAGATATCTGAATGGTCTGAGATACGACATTCAGGATGAATTGAGTATGGCGACCATCCGAATGGTGGAGGATTCCTATCAGATGGCTTTGAAAGTGGAAGAAAAGCTGAGCCATAAGAAAGGTCAATGAGGGCGAGGCAGGAGTCAGCCCAAAGGCAAGTCAGTTTCCCAGGACAAGTACCAGAAGCTCAAGGAGGAATGGAAGAAAACTCAGGGTAAGATTGAGAGAGGTGGAACCTCGCAGAGAGGACCATACGTTGAATAGAGAGGCCAACATAATGAGCAGAAGGGAGATTATGCTAACACAAACACTTTTCCTCGTACCATGGGTAGAGGAAGAGGAAGAGGTGGCATCATCACATGTTTCACGTGTGGAAAAAATGGGCACAGGTCGTTCGAGTGTCCAGAGAAAAACAAGGACATTGGAGAAGCTCACATCGCCGAAGCACAGAAGCAGGATGTTGAGGCCGAAGACATAGAAGGTGGAAGGTCACAGATGATGTGTAAAGTTCTCTTAATACTTGGGAAGGAGGTGGAGGACTCAGCTCAAAGCACCAGACTTTTCATAACAGCTTGCAAGACCAAGGATTGGGTATGCAAGGTTATCGTGGACAGCGGTAGCACGGATAATCTCGTTTCAACCGAGATGGTAGAGAAGATGGAGCTGGAGACGACTGATAATCCGAGCCCATACAGAGTTTCGTGGCTACAAAAAGGACACCAGGTAACTGTTACTAAACAATGCTTGGTTAAATTCAAGATAGGTGGATATAATGATAAAATTCTGTGTGATGTTATTCCCATGGATGTATGTCATTTATTGCTGGGTAGACCATGGCAATATGACAGAAATGTGGTTCATGATGGGAGGATGAACACATATACCTTGGAGAAGGATGGGAGGACACACAGGTTGCTTCTGATAAAAGATAAGGAAGTGAAGCCAGAAGTGAACAACACAGTACTTCTCATGAGTGGGAAGGAACTTCTTACGGAGGTGAAGAAGAAAGAAGATCCACAATTCTTTATGGTTAGGAAACCAAGGATTGTTCTGACTAGCACAAGAGTGGACGATCTACCAGATGAGATTCAGGAACTGCTGGAAGATTTCGCTGACATCGTGGTGGATGAATTACCTCATTCGTTGCCACCAATGAGGAGTGTGAGTCATCATATAGACCTCATACCAGGAGCTAGTTTTCTGAACAAAGCCGCGTACAGGTTGACGCCGCAAGAAAATGAAGAGGTCAAGAAGTAGGTCCAGGAGCTGTTGGACAAAGGATTAGTCAAGGAAAGCTTGATCCCATGTGTTGTTCCAACAGTACTCAGTCCAAAGAAGGATGGAGGGTGGAGAATGTGTACCGACTCGAGGGAAATCAACAAGATAACCATCAGGTACAGGTTTCCATTTCCGAGGATGGATGATTTAATGGACTGCCTGAGTGGGGCAAATTATTTTTCAAAGATTGATTTGAAAAGCGGGTATCATCAGATTCGCATGAGAGAAGGCGATGAGTGGAAAATAGGGTTCAAGACAAATGAAGGTTTGTATGAATGGCTAGTCATGCCGTTTGGCTTGACGAATGCACCGAGTACCTTTATGAGGTTGATGAATGAAGTCCTGAGGGAATTCATCGAAAAATTTGTCGTCGTATATTTGGATGACATACTAATTTTCAGTAAGACAAAGGCTGAACATATGAAGAATTTGGCCATTGTGATGAAGAAGCTACAGCGGGAGAAGCTATTGATAAATATGAAGAAGTCCTCATTCATGAAGACAGAACTCATTTACTTGTATTTTGTTATTTCGGAGAATGAGTTAAGGATGGATTCAGATAAGGTAGAAGTGATCAAGAATTGGCCATCACTGAGAAATATTTTCGAGGTGAGAAGTTTTCATGGTTTAGCTAGTTTCTACCGAAAATTCATCAGGAATTTTAGTGGAATTAGTGCAGCAATGATGGATACAGTGAAGAAGAGGCATAAATCTTTTCACTGGACAGGAGAGGCTGAGAAGAGCTTCAATCTATTGAAGTGAAAGATCACGGAACAACCGGTTTTGGTGTTGCCGGATTTTCAGAAGACATTTCAGGTGAAATGTGATGCAAGCAGGTTTGCCATAGGAGCGGTCTTGAGCCAGGAAGACAGACCAGTTGCATATTTCAGCAAGAAGCTGGATGAGGTGAAACTGAAATACTCCACTTATGATAAGGAATTTTATGCTATCATCCAAGCACTGAAGAAGTGGAGGCATTACTTGATCCCGAAAGAATTTGTATTGTACAGTGATAATCATGCATTGCAGTTTGTGACTCAACATGAGAAGTTGAATCAGAAACATGCAAAATGGGTAGAGTATATGCAGAATTTCACATTTTTGATTAAACATATTTCGGGTACTGCTAACAAAGTGGCTGATGCTTTGAGCAGGAAATGTTTGCTGTTGCAGGAATTCTGAGTCAAAACATTGGGTTTTGAAAATCTCAGGGACATGTACACAGGAGATGCAGATTTTGGAGAAGCGTATGAAGCAGCTGAGAATCCAGTTCTCAAAGATAGAAGCCCATGGTTAGATTATATGATTCAGGAGGGATTTTTGTTCAAAGGCAATCAACTGTGTATTCCGAATTTCTCCATGAGGGAGAATCTGTTGAAGGAGAAACACAGTGGTGGATTGGCAGGACACTTTGGCCATGAAAAAATGTTCGCTAAGATGAATGAGTCATACTTTTGGCTAGGGATGCGAGCATATGTCAAGAGGTTCATTGACAGATGTCAAATTTGCCAGCATTCGAAGGGGAGAAAGCAGAATGCAGGATTTTATCAGCCATTGCCCATACCGGAAAGACCATGGGAGGCGATCAGCATGGATTTTGTATTAGGATTACCAAGGATGCAAAGAGGATTTGATTCCATCTTTGTGGTCGTGGACAGGTTTTCTAAAATGGCACATTTTATCCCATTCCAGAAGACCAGCGATGTGACTCACATCGCAAATGTGTTCTTCAAAGAGGTCATTCAACTTCATGGGCTACCGAAAAGCATAGTTTCGGATAGAGATACAAAGTTCATAGGACATTTTTGGAGGACGCTATGGAAGAAGTTGGGGACTAACTTGATGTTTAGTTCAGCATATCATCCTCAGATGGATGGGCAAACAGAAGTGGTGAACAGGAGTGTGGGAGATTTGCTGAGGAGCTTGGTGACGGAGCACCATAGCAGCTGGGATAGCATATTGCCGCAAACAGAGTTTGCATACAATGATTCAGTGAATCAGAGTACAGGGAAGATTCCATTTCAGATTGTGTATGGCATGTGGCTGAGAGGAGTTTCTGAATTAAGGGATTCAGAGCAGACTGCCACTAGCAGCGCTAGTGCAGAAGAATTTGCTAAGGCAATGAAGGAACTTCACGACCAAGTGAAGCAGCGACTGATAGATTCAAGCCAGGAGTACAAGCACAGAGCAGACCAACATCAGAGACAACTTTAGTTTGAAGTTGGTGATCTAGTTTTGGCACATTTGAGGAAGGAAAGGTTCCCAAGGGGAACATACAATAAGTTAAAGATGAAGAAAATCGGGCCATGCAAGGTCTTGAGAAAATTCGAAGAGAATGCTTACGAGATCGAGTTTCCGGATGGCATCAGAATATCTCTGATATTCAATGTCGCAGACTTATACCCGTACAGGGCTAGAGAAACAGAGACTGGAATAGAGGAACCAGTGATCCAGTGGATGAAACAATTGCCAGTTGCAGAGAAGTCGTAGATGGAATGCATACTGGACAAGAGAGTGAGAAAAAAGACCCGACGAAAGCAATACTTTGAGTATCTGGTCAAGTGGAAAAATCATCCAGTGGAAGATGCCAACTGGAAGACCAAAGCGGAAATACAGAAGCATGGACAGACCGTGCAGGAGCTCATGGACAGGAGCCCATGAAAATTTTCAAGCCGAGGAGTACAACTGACACAACCTCACTCCTCGGAGCACGTCTTCTCACTCAATACCTTCTCTTCTTCCTCAGCCCGAAGAACTTCAAAGGTTCCTCTAATTCCCTATCAGGAATTTTCCTTACCCATAGAAACTCTTCAAGTGATCCCCCTTAGAAATCGAGAAATCGGGCTTCGCGATTTCATGAATCCTATTGTCGCGTGTTCCGTGCTTCACGATTCCCCAAAACTCGATGCGAGTCAATGTTGACTTTCTCCCATGCTATCGAAGTTCTCCCTATCGGGAAATCACTACTCGCGACATCAACAAATGGGATTTCCAACCTCTGAACCCTGATGTGCCGATACTCCGATGCACACGTGTGGGTTGACTTTTCCACCTCATGTCACCTTTGTCGGGATTTCAGAATTCGCGGGATCGCGAATCCTGATGCCAAAGCATTCGGGACTTACCTTTTCTCGATCCCTGATATGGCACGCCACCTGTCTTCCACTAAATCCAATTGTGGCCCACACGACCCTTTCGTCGGGATATCGTGGATCGCGATTCCAATGTGCGAGAGTTTCTTACCTTCAAAAACTCTAATGCCCCCAACGTCGACTCCACGGGATCTCCTGACACGCATCCCTACTAATGGATGGTTCTGATCTTGTTGGGATATCGCGGGTCATGATATCATAATTCTCGTTACAACAACTTGGAGCTTCGACTTGCAAACCCCCGATACCCGATGTCACGTGTGGATCCGACGGCTCCTATGACTCGGGATCGATGGCTCTGCCCCTCTTGAGCTTCGAATCCCTTTACACACTTGCACTGTAACCTCCCTGCACCTCCATGAGATCCAACGGTCCAAAGAATTTTGCGAAATCTCCTCAAGGATTTTGTCCATCAGTTCTTCCTTTTGATGATTCTGTGAAACGAAGAAGTGTCTCCCCACTAGAATTGTTCGCTCGCTCGCCAACCTGCGACGCTTTCCTCCTGACTTTCTTCGGCATCTTTCCTACACTTTCCCTTCAGTGAATTCAAATGCCTATTCCTCCTGAGATTTTCCACAACTTCAGTCTTCAGAAAGGAACCCTGCACACACTCCTTGCGGAAAATCTTCAACAACGCTTAAGTGTTGAAGGCACTCGACTCTGCGCACACCTGCAACAGCAGTATTTCAATACTTTGCTCAGAATCGCAACTCTGAGACTTAGTTTGGCCTGTGCACTCCTTGCATGGCACTGTGCCTAACTTCACCTTTGAGGAAACGAGAACAAAAGCGATCTCCAATCGAACCCTTCTGTCAACACACTCCTTGCGGAAAATTCAACTGCACTCCTTGCAGGAATCCTCTGGTTCAACTAGAGAAACAATTGAAACTCATTCACTCACCCTCTCAGACTTCAATGCAACCATGAAATCACATACACATCATATAAAAGCAAATGTATGACAGGAAGCAAACATCCATGAGCATAACATCAATACACAGAGAAACAACACAAACCATGGATTTGAATCAAAGTTTTTACTCTATTAATTCAAATGCCTATACATGGGTGTTCTTCATACAATTCTCAGCTTGATCTTCTCTTCCTGTTTCTGTTCTTGATAATGTTACAATGTACAAATGAGGGTGTCTATATCTATTTTCCCTCTTGGATCCTAAACTATCAAATCTAGAATTAAAATCCCATCTACCAGCATTAACTAAATTAAATGCCGACTATCTACTAAAGGACGAGAGCTATCCGCTCAAGGTCCATTACATTATACAAGGTGTGCCTCATTAAATTTTCACATTAATGTTCGCACAACAATTTCAAGGTGAATCCCAAAAAGAAATTCGTTGGCTTGTCCAGCTATCTCCCGCTTCCGCATTGGCTCGCTTGATGAGTTGGCGATGCTCCTGCATCAGATTTGGAAGCACTGTAATGTGTGGGAATTTTTTGCAAGGACACTAAACAGGTCTTCTCGCAATGGATAAATGCACTCATGATACCAAGGCAACTTCATTGGGGTACTGAACAGGCCCGCTGGCAGTGAAGCAATGCCGGGTTTGAGAAGATTCTCAGGTATCTCTTTAAATTGATCAAGTGTCAAGATGTTTTTATCATGAATGGACAAATCTTGGACAGGATAAAAGTACTATAGTGGGTTAAATGACATCCCTGTCGAGGCTATGGATTCCTACTGGCAGGCAATGATATCGAAGTCAACTATATAAAAATCGCTACACCTGTAATCTAAATAAGATACCAGATTACATTTTTAGACATAAATATATCCAATGCTAAACTGTGTTATTTTCTGAGTTATGATTGGAATTCTTGATCTATAGTTAACTGTTTCTAAAAATTTATTTCATCTGATCCCCTGACATAAATTTTCTGGTGATGTAGAGATAACTGCAGCGTGTCGCCATTGTTGGCAACCACCAATGCTGTCAATTTTTATCACAATCAAAATATTCACAAAGATATTATATCTTTCTGTAACTACCACCTCCTTACATTTATAAAAACGTATTTTTCTGACCTTCGAGGTGATGATTGGGTTAAACTTATCTTATGAGTTTTTTGTTTAAATTTTCATTTTTTTTGTTTGAAATTTCATGACTGCAAGCATGAAATTTAAACAAGAATTTCACTTGGGTAATTATTCTGTAGTTTGTTTTTTTCTTATTTCATTTTTACCAAAGAAACTACACCTTGAGGAAACCCATATGTTATTAAGATTCAAGTTTTATAAACTCATTGATTAATTCAATACTACAATTTTTATGTATTATGGGTATCATGAATTAATCGGTTCTATGGTTGATCGTTTGGTTTTAATCTTATGAAATAGATGAATGTGAAAAAAATTGGATTAACATTGGATATGGGCTTCATTCCTTCAACATCCATATCAACTTTCATATCATTTGGTACATTTTTGATGTACCCACGACTACACCTCACCATGTTGTCCTGTGCATTAATGAACCCATTCGTTACTCAAATTGGCACTCGAAGGTAATCGAGGGTTTGATATTCATTACGTGTGATGTATCTT
Source organism: Picea mariana (assembly GCA_032191745.1). Lineage (NCBI taxonomy): Eukaryota > Viridiplantae > Streptophyta > Pinopsida > Pinales > Pinaceae > Picea > Picea mariana. Next base: position 4,215 of record JASDQU010332139.1, on the reverse strand, counting down.
AGGTCTTCGCACTCTTCAGTTTCCTGTATCTCTAAACTTAAGTCATCAATCATGGGAGTCCCCAAACTTCATAGGTTTCAGGTCATTTTAGTTTGCACGGACCTCTCTCTACTACTCGTTTATTGGAAGATGAAGCCTACCTCCTGTGATATCTATTGTGTCTATTTCACTGTGGCCATGGCCCCTATGCTTTGAAATGAACCGAATGGTTTTCAGGCCCTTCTTTCTCATGATGATTCCATAAATGATTTGAAGGCTCACGGTTGGGATATCTTCCTCAACAAATTCGAAGGTTACAACCTTGCGGTCGCACATGCCTTTGCACAAACATTTTATGGGTTTAGATCCAAGCTCAGGGATGTCCAATTGGAGGTAACAAAAGACTTCATAGCCCAGGTGACAAGACTCCCATAGGAAGGTGAGAAGTGGTTTAAAAATTCCAAGATGGAGGATGTTCCATGGAGCTTGTTCATGGTCTCCCAAAAATCCACCTGCTTCCCTAAAGGTATTCCTATTGCCCTTCTGAAACCTAGATGGCACGAACTTATTTTGATTTTGAAATAGTTTATCACATGCAAAGTCCAGTATGGTTTGGTCTTTTTATACCACATCCGACTGTTGATGTTATTCATAGGGTTTGAATTGAACATGTCGTTCTACTTGTTAATGATCCTATACAAAATGTCAAAACGCTTTAAGAGATAGAGCATGAATTCACTCTTGAGCCTCTTTCATCACGACCTCATAAAAATCCTGTTGCTATCACAACCTATCACAAATCGGAGACACTTGGGAAATTTTCTTGAGTTGAAATGGTTTCACCCAACCTGACAGTATAGGGAATTCACCTTTAAATGTGAACCCCTCTTCTGATAATTGTTACGTATGTGTTATATTCTTTGCATGGGTGTGTGTGTGGGCGCATCAAATATGACAACTGTGTCTGACGATCCCTACCACTAGAGATCTTCCATGTGCATCGGGTGCTTTCCTAGGGGGGGGAAGGTATGCCCCCCCCTGGTTATGCGCAGCATTCGGGGTAGCTCCCCGAAAAAAAAAATTGGGCGGTTTTTTGCTATTTTTAGCGGATTTTACTATTTTTAGCGGATTTGTAAATTAATCCCAGATTAAGGGATTAGGGTTTTGGTATCTACAGAATACCTAAAAACATTATATATATTGTATGGTGAATGGTGAAATTCGATATAATGAAAATAAGAAAGGTTTTTCCGGTTGAGGGTTTCTGGTATAAAATCTCTGTGTACTATGTGTATGAGCCATTGATTAATTTATGTCTTGCTTAAGAATCTATACGCATAGCTTTACTTTGCAGGTTTGAAACTTACAATAATCCCGTAACTGAGAGTCAAGGGTTCGATTCACCAAATGGTTGTGAAATTAATGAATCTGTGTCTGTTGCTTTGCAAACCCCCATGGTTAAAAAATTACGATGCATGTTTTTGCCCAGAAAATCATTGGAACAGGTAGTGTGTGTATTAATAGGAAAAGTTTCTCCTGTTCTTGCTAATGAACCTAATCAGGGTCATAGTGACAAACCTATCGTAAAGAAAATTTGTAAGGGTAAGAAACAACAAAACTCAGATTTGAATTTTATGAATAAAAGTTTTGGTCGATTAATATCGAGGAGTTTAAGGAATTGAAAAAAGGATCATTTCAGCTCGAGGTCAATGATCACTGTTCATATGAAGAAATCAATGATTTCCTTGCTCAGGAAGATTCAGAAAACCAATGTCTCGAGAACAAAACTGTTGGTCAAGCCGAGCAATATGAATTTGTCTCTATATTATCCTCATTTTTGAAAGGCCAAAAGGGCTTTGCTGGCATTAGTCATGACTTGAAACAAGCCACAGGGAAGCACAAAATACCTGTTGTTGAATACATTCCACATCGGTTTTCTATTGCACTAGTACGTTGTGACAGTTTCTTAGATTGGATAGAACACTATTACAGGGACATTCCATTGTTACAGGCACAATTAAAACATCTGGTTTCTCACAATGATTTACTTGAACAAGAAAACCAAGAGTTGAAAGCATGCATAGAGCAAGAAAAAAAAGACCCAAAAGATCTGGTAATATAATCATAAAAAATGCAACCAACTTCAATGCCATCATTAATTCGGAACTGTCTGATCCTTCACTTGCTAATTTCTAAAGGTAAAAATGATTTTGTTTTATTTTATTTCATTCTGTTATGAAAAATCAAAATATGAATATTTAGTTTTTATTCTCTTTGTTAATATTAATACTAGCTACAAAATCTAGAATCTATGATTATGTAGCTAGTCTATTTCTGAATATTAGTTAGCATTATTTTCTGAATATCAATTTTGTTTTGCTATCTACAGGAAAATGATAATTATGTTGTTGTTTACATGGAGAAACCATCTTGGATCATATGCTCTATTATTTAGTAGTTTCTTTCTTTTATGTTGATAAAGCTTTGTTATTATTTTTGACAAACCAACTCCTATAGGAGTGGTTTCCAATTGTACTATTTTTTTAATACTATATATTTTGGGGGGATTACACTCTATCTTGCATGATAGGAGTTTGTGAATCCAAAACTAGTTTAAATAGTGCTCATTGTTAGTAGTGAAGACATCTTTGGCTGGGATACATTATGGACATATGATTTTGAAAACGAATATGGAGAAGTTGCTCATCATTTGGCTTTATACCTCTGTGACGCTTAACCCATTATGTTTTTGCCTCCATCTTATGAAATGTTATTATGTTTGATACAACTTTAGTTTGGTTATCATATGGTATTTCATATTGTTAAATATTTTGATGATGTCTGTAATTTGTTGTTCCCTTTTACATCTGTGATCAATCTTCCATTTAATTATTGTCAATTTATTCTAGATATTAAATGATGGATTACATTAATGCTTTGAACTGATTTTCCTCTCTTTACAAGTATTGATTATCATAAGGTCATTATATCTATATATTTATCATTCTGTTTTTATATTCTTGTTCCAATGCATCTTTGAGTTTGTTCTGGGAAGTATTAGCACTGTTCTGCTATAGGTTTCCCTCATATGTAGGACAATAAGGAGTTTTGAATTGCACAGAAGATAAATTCAGCTTGGTTGATTAGTTACATGTTAGTTTACTTGTTATTTAGTTAAATTATTTATTAATGAAATAAGAACAACTTGAATTAACTTTGACTATTTATCTATTCTTGTTTCAATTATATTGGATTAGCATTCATTAGTGTTATAATTTCAAATATTCAACAGAAAACAAAAAAATGTATGTGCTTTCTTTATCTCTCTTATAAACACTTTCAAAAACATTTGTTTCGCAAGATGTCAAGTAAATAGTATACGTTGTACATAAACTGTTTATAATCATATGCACATATTCGTGTTTCCATTTGAACATTTGTAATTATTAAACTTATATTATTAGTATCATAGCTTTATAGATTAATTTATTTTCTTTTGTTATTTTTAGGACTTTAGTTGGCCAACGGATCCATTAAACCCGTCAGGTCATTTCATTCCAAACATCTTGGGTTAATTTAGACAACCCTGGTCTGGATTTGACCTTCCAGTTGGCGGTGTTTCATTTATGCCCGTCAACAGGTGGTCCACGATGCCATGAGGGTAGACTGAGATAGTCGTTCATGAATATTTCTAAGGGGTGTGCAATAAGGCAGAGACCTTATTACCTAGAAGCCCATTGTGTCTCACAAGGTCGACCAAATAGAGTTTTGACTCTAAGGGGTTGGAAAAACTTCCAAAACAAGTCAACATGAGTGGCACCCTTGGAGCATGAAGATGCATCTTGAAAGGCACATCGGACAATTGAAACCTGAGTCAATAAACATAGGTGGCATAGAAAAAATTGGAATGATTAGACCTTGTTGGATTAAAATAATTAATTAAACAATATATTGTTAATTATTAAATCCTAACAAAAGTCTAAGTCGAAGTATAAAATTAAATAAAGGACTAATTGAATTGTGACATGAGTTAAAGATTTGAAGGAAATCAAATGTTAGGAAATAATTAAGTAAAAACCTAAAGAATTGATAAAATGCACATGTGTGCATGAAATTATTAAAAATGGAATATTTATTTAGAAATAAATAACAACTTAAGAGGTCCCCGAGGTGTAGGACAGTCGGTGACGGAGTGTGTTGTTAAGCCACTCCGTGATGTTAAAGTCACCGGTTCGG
>JASDQU010332137.1:0-11314 GCA_032191745.1 Picea mariana | reverse complement strand
TCACAATGGGGATTTAATCCAATAACAAAATAATAATAAGAATGCTCTTCGTAGTTACATTATTTCAACATCGCAAGCATACTAGTTCTAAGCGCAAGGAACACACTACTACTTAGATCAAGGAGACATGTGCAAGGAAAGGACACTCGGAAAAATTCCTCCATAGCTCAAGGTGTCAAGACGCAAAGGCAAAGTGCTACAAGGCTTACGTATACGACATGCTTCAAAGGTTCAGTTGAGAACAACATGGAGCTGGCATTAGGCCAAATACATAGAGATGAAAATGTGATTAATAAGACATGATGATAACTTCCTTCAATGTAATTTTAAACAAGCCCAGAGAAGGTAAGCTCAGTGGTTTTTCATTTTTAGAGAGTCTTAAAAAGCGCAAAATAAGACTCCATTGGGGTACCTTTTTTGTAGGTAGTCTAGTCGGTTCAAAAAAAGGGTAAAATAGCACCAAAAATATGTCTAGTCAAAAAACATTTGAACGAGTGTGACAAACACAAGGTCACTTGACAATATTTTCAATTTTAAGGAGTCTAAAAAGATCTTAACTATGGGCTCGCTTCTTTTTACTAGATTTAGTCTCCTTAGCCCGAAAAAGTAAAATTTGTTGAGGAGAACTCTCCTGGCAAGATGAATCTCCCGAGGTGTACGTTTTTCCTCCTTAATCTACAGGCCAGAAAAAGGGGTAAACTCATGCCAGTAGATGTTTTTCTGAACCAATTAATGAGTGGGAAAGAACAAGGTCACTTGAAGATCTTTTCAATTTTAAGGAGTCTGAAAAGAGCTTAACTATGGACTCCATATAGTATTTTCTTCTAGACCAGTTTAACGAGTGTGAAGGAACAAGGTCACTCGGCTATCTTTTCAATTTTAGGGAGTCTGAAAAGAGATTAACTATGGACTCCGTGGGGGTTCCTTTTTCGTAAATTTAGTCCCTTAGGCCCGAACAAGGGTTAAACTTATACTTGAGAATACTCTTCTAGAGAATCAAAGTTCCTAGAGCATACCTTTGTTCGTAAAATTGACCATCTAGACTAAAAAAGGAGTAAACTATCGTCGGGAAAACGTGCCTTCAAATTTTAGTTTGGCGAGCGTGAAGGACAACAAGATCGCTTGACAATATTTTCATGTTTATAGAGTCTGAAAAGGGCTTAAAAAAAGACTCATTTTTTGGGAGTCCCAAGGGTGAGGTCAAGGGTGATGACATATCAGACATATGAGGCTCAAACTCGTAATAAGGACAATACTAAAAGGACTCTTGAGCCTAAAGTCATTAATGACGGCATGGAGACCAAAATGCAACTAGGATCTACCTAGGGCATCCAATGTGTAGAGGTAGGGTCCACCACTAAATTATGAGACTTCTAAAACATCAATGATGGTTCTGTGTCGCAACTCGGTGGGATCGATCCTATGGAAAAGTGGAAAAGACAATGAGATGAAAAAAGTGGAGGTGGAATCCTAACTTAAATGCAAAAAGTTGGAAAAATGACTTTTACCAAAAAAGTGACCCATCTCCCAATTTTTTTTCCAAAACAAAAGTGAAGTGTATCGTAACATCTAATGAGAAACTCAAGAACCACGTTAAATGATTTTCTAGTTAGAAAAAACGACAAAAGGGTCCAAAAAATGACAAAAAGGGCCAAAAAAGGCTATAAATAGAAGCTGGTAGCTCATTATCACCATTGTAATTTGAGAATTGAACAAAAAGACAAAAACACCCCTTTGCTAAAAGAGTTGAATCTGAGAGATTTAGAGGATGAAACAAACTTCTGCTCAGATCAAGTAAGTACAAATCAACCCCCCTTTCATTCCAATACTTCCTTTTTTATTTTATTTTTATTTTTTGGGGGGCGTGCACTCCTAAATAGGGGAGGCCCTATGTGTACGTGGGTTGTCCAAGGACATCCCGTGTATGCCCACGGGCATAAAACAATCTTCCAATGTGCATACGCGATTGTTCCCAATACAACTTGCGTACACCCTCAAGAACTTGGAAAAAAATGAAAATATAGGAGTCAACTCCCCTTTGGACTTGTCATTTTCCAGGATGTATGTCCATTGGAGAGAGAGAGAGCATGAAGACATTGATATGATGGTCTATGAGGACCCTGCAGCTATAGATGCATTGAGGCAATGCAGTTTGTGGAAGTTCTACTGGTGTCCATTCATGAGGGCACAACCCAGGCTATTGAATTCCTTGGTGGATTATTAGCACCCCGACGCTGAGGCATTTATGCTTGAGGGGAATTTGTTGACTCCAATGCCTGAAGACATCTACTTCCTAACTGGCATCTCAAGGAGAGGTGAACCAGTCAACCTGCGAGATTTCCCCCCCGAGCCTCATAACATTGTCGAGTTGATCAGATTACATTGCGAGGAAGGCACTGAGAAAGTAAGTTCTCAAGTGCAAATAAACAAAATCACCAACCTATCACTGAAAGTGAATTAGTTCTACTTATTGGGTGGATCACTAGATCTGTGGCCTTACATCAGGCCTCCCAGGCACATATGCATTGTGCAGTGCAGTACTTGAATGCATAGATATTCAACTAGAGCATGACTATTGGCGCGGATTAGATCAGACCATGGTTCTTCTGAGGTTACCAACAAAAGGTACCATGTAGTCTAGAGAGCTGGAATTTTCATCTCCTCCGAAGAGAAGAAGTCTCACCTAAAGCATTGCTGAGACAGAAATATAGGGAAGGGTAGGGAAAATACTAAAGAGAATCCATAGATAATCCAGGACTCACTCCCATTCTTGTGCAAGAGCAACATCAGATCTGAAACATCTAACCGCAAGAACTGAACCTATTTTTGTTATGAACAACGCTTTAAACATAGAACCATTAAACATAACTCATAAACCATAAAGGAACAATGTAATGCACAAGTAAACAAACAAAGACACATCCTATTTTGAAAATTTGGTTCTCCTTTATCATATTATCTCTGACATCTTTCTTGCATTACATACTCAGAATTACTTAGAGATATTCAGTATAGACTCTTGGCTCTAGGCCTTAGCCACAGAGTTCTATTTCCCCAACTGATAAGTCTCGTTTATTACAGACTCTCCTCTTCTCAACTTACAACAGGTAGCATCAACTAATCCCAAAATCTTTGGGCGACTCTGATAGATGCGACTCAACCTGACTCTACTCAACTCATGAATGATTGAACCTATGAATTGAACGGATGACAACAACATCAACCCAACCTAACCAACCTTTTTACAATTATATTCAGTCCTATATATAGCTGTGTTATGTTTTCCTGTTCGGCTTGCTCGCCTTCTTGTTCTGTTGCAAATGTTTGTTGCTTAGGTGGTGTTGCGCTAGCATCCACAACTTCTTTCTGTTATTCTTCCTTCCAACCTCTGATGAAGTTTTCATGACTCATGCTTATTGAAAACTTGCACAATTATTTCTAAAAAATGAAGGGCCCAACAGGCTCCGACCACAATCCTTAACTCATCCTCGAGGCAAGTGCTTGGTTCCTCACGTTCTCTAGGAGTGATTGTTGCTTTCCATTATCTGGCTTTTCTTCCTCTTTGAACTCTTCTATTTCTGCCTTTTCTTCCTTTACCTCCTCAAACGAAGGGCCCAATTCTAGAACCATTTGTAATGCTATGTGCCTTACTCCATGAAAGATTTCAACTTTGTCCTACCATATCTTGTTGTGAAGTGATGCTTCTACTAGGAACTATTGGGTCACCTCTTTGTTGTACTCCTTTGGTTTGGATGCAACCAAGGTGTTCCATTCAGAGTCGGTTGTTGCATCGACCTAGTGGATTTTCATCTAGGCTGTCTAAATGACTGGTCGAAATTCACACAGCTCTTTCTTGGATACAGATTGTGCTTCGTAGAGTGTATTAAATTCATTTTTGTTCTGCTCGATTTGGTCAAGCTTTTGTTGTTTCTCTATTGGGTCCATTGTGACTGCAACTTCCTCATTGAGCACCTGAATCTTGGTGCGCACTTCCTCCAGGACTTGATTCTGTCGAGCGATGATCCCCATCCAATCATTGAATTCCTTGAAGATTCTATTGTAGTTTGTTGTCTACTTATGTAGTGTCGCTCAGGCATTGTTTCCTTGTAGTGTTATCCTCTACATTTCGTCCTGCAGCTGCCAATCCTGCTATTTTGATTCTTGCTGGACTTGTTGTAGCTTTTCTTATATCTGCTCCATGCGTGTAGCGATTTATGCCCATGCCTCTTGTAACATATTGATATGTTGCTCTGGTTCTCTTATTTTGCTGGCTTTGGGTAGGTCGGGCACAACCTTTTGAATCTTCATCCAGGCTTTTGCAAGTTTTCCTGCACTTTTTCTAGTTTGCACTGGGCTAGTATTTTATCATGTTTTTCCTTCGTTCTACATGTTTATGCATGTAGATGTTCTTTCATGGCAATCTTAGCTGAGCTCTCAGCGTCCTGGAGCCTTTTCTCTAGTTGATATGTGGAGGCTAGTTTGAACAACTGTGACACTGGCCACTGTACTAGGTCTGTAGATGATGGAGCTGCATCAGTGGGTACTCACCACTGTAGTTGGAGTCTGCTGCCTATTGAATGGTCTGAGAGATTTTCTATATCGTCCTTTGTTGGTGGTGCTGGTGCAATCCTCAATATTAGGTGTGCGGGTAAGAGCATCAGAACCTCATTTCTGGTTATGCATAGATGCATCAATTCTGCACATTGTTGGGGGTTTTGGATAACTTGCACCATTTGTGCTTGCATGGTGGTCGTATCCGGCTCTGTTGTTGATTCTGGCTCATTGTTCACATCTGGTATCTCTCTATCTTATGGTGCTTCTGCATCATGCGTTGGGATTTATGGGACATCCTCATTGTTGGGTGGTGAGGGGATTTGCGGGTTATGGTCAAGTTCCATCTCTTCTCTGCTTCAACCGGCTTCTTCCTTTTCTGAAGACTCAGGTTATTATTCCTAGGGGTTCGGATTTGGGACATCCATCATCATGGTCTACTCTGATGCTTTAGGGTCAGGGTCAAGAATTTTTGAACTGGGCTTGGGGGATTCTCTGGTTGTCTGTGGGGGTTGTCATTCCTCTGTCTCTGGGTGTTCGAGCTGCATTGGATCTGAGGCTTTGGTCTGATGTGGAATGGTGATGAGGATGTTTGGTAATTGGAGTGGTGGGGGTTGCTCAATGATGAATGTAGCTGGAATCGTTTCAGGGTCCGGGTCATCTTGAATGTCAATGATAGTGGTGGCTTTGGTCATGGCACAGGTTCGGGGGGTGGCAGATGCAAGGGGTTGTGGGTTCAAGGGTTTTTTCGGAAAGACCCTCGTTCTAGGCCTCTTCACGATTTGTTCGATGCCAAGAACAACGCCTAGGATCTGGTTGACCTGCGCACCAGAAAGGACGACGTTGGGTGGAAACTGTGGGGGGGTGGTCTTTTCCTCCGCTCCAATTGTAGTGTTTCTTCTTATTCCTCCTCTAAATTTGTTTCTTTCGGAGCATCTAACTTCTTCGGCTCGGGACCTGAGCTCGGTTCCTCTCCTACTTCCTTGTCTTTTTTCTTGAGCATCTCGGTAGGCAAACTGTAGTGCATTTCTGATTTACACTGGCCTTGTTTGACTCCTAGCCATGAAATGAATTCTTTATCTAAGTCTTCCTCATCCAAATAGAATGGTAGCATCGGTGTGTGCAAATGATCCCTGCTGGTATGCCTCGGCCAGACGAATGTGTTGTGTCGGTTCATGCTAAATGAAATATTCCTCATGTTGTTATCGAGGATATCTTGTGGGATGTGCGACCTCTATGTTACATCTATCATAGCATTATACCATTTATCATATGTTGTGTTGTGGAGTGTTGTGTTCTCCGAGTCTAGTCTGGCCTGCCATGGCTCAAACATTTTCACCAGGCACCCTCTATATGGTATTTCCAGTTGTCTGCCCATAGGTGACTTCCATTTGAGCATCGTGAATGCCACAAGCAGGTATCCATAGGTAAATGTGCCTCCTTTCTCCTGTGCCTCCTCGCATGCTACTAGTAGTTCTTCCAGTAAGAAGCTACACCAATTGAACACTACTCCGTGTGTGCAAAATTCGACGACTGATAGTGGATCTAAAGTGCATTCATCCTTATAATAGGACCTCATAACTTTGTTGGCTATGACATAGTATCCAGTCTGGACTGTTTTGGGAAATATTGGCTCGATGACTGTTGTGCACCCTCCTCTCTTTGTATTGAACTTCTCATATAGGTTGAGCTCGTCTTTCTCCTTACCAGGCTTGCCAGGGCCCTAAAATCCCTTCGACACATCCTCTCCTTTGGAGGAGAGTCCAGTGATTTGCTGGATATATTTTGCATGGAGTGGATATCTCTTATCCAACCATAGACTTATGTCATGCACTCTGCTTATTAGGAACTTCGTGTAGCGTGCAATTTCTCCTGTGGTGCCAAAGACTGGTAAGTCTCTTAGGTTCATGATAGTGGAGTTGAATAGGTTGATGAACTAATTTTTCGGTATAAAGTGCATATATTTCATTCCATCCAAAGATAACTGCCAAAAAACATCTGGGTGCATCTATGGAAATAGGGTTGAATCCATGAGGTTAAGGTCGAGTAGCTTGAAATGCTCTATATTCCCTTTGAGGTCACCTATAATCTCAACCCGGGGGTCATAGAGCTCGTCGGGTACTACTTCTTTAGTCATGGTTCTCTGGCTTGCTATGGATCTCGACATTAGCACTTCGGGGGTTGTTAAGAACTAGGGCTATGTTTACAATTTTGGCAATGGTCCTAACTGGTTTGCACGACTAAGTTCAGAAATGGCTATGCTTGGTTTAGAAACAATACTTTCTCAACTAAGTTATAAGAATATTATGGTTGACTTAATGGGTAATTTTTAGCAATAACTATGTGTCATCATGATCGTATAGACGTAACGGGGTGTGATTTGTTCGATGAGACGGTTTAATCTAGGTAAATCCAATTGGGCGATCTTAGTATTTACTTCATTTGGGTGGAATAGGGACGTGGCCACATTGAGACTGTTCCATTTACCGGGTGGGTATCCTGGTGCAAACTTCAATGGCATCTTGGCATAATGTGACTTTATGGCTTAGCGGGCAACAATCGGGGTATTGGTCTGGCAATAAAGGGTGTGATTGGACTGGGTTTGCATGTCCTTTAACTCAAATTGGATTGGGATTCATGGCTCCTCTAACCACAAAGGTTGTCCCTAACATCTTTAATGACTGTCATTAATGGACTTTCTCACCCTTCAGGGTCTATACTGTTGAGTCGTCAATTTTGTATCCACCAACACTTAAGCAAAACAAATAAAGTATGTGTTATGGCACAACACTGCACACATGGAAATTATTAACTAAATTTACAAAATTTCAGAGAGAAAATGAAAATCAAATCTAACTATTGTACAATCTCCATCGGACTGGAGTGATTATCCTTCTTCTCAGTTGTGAAAAATGTGGGGCTTCAGGCAAGTGCCATTCACCCATCCTGGTCATAGCAAGCCATCCAGTTGCGCGAGTAGAACTATTCCTCATGGTTAGATCTCCACAACTATAAAGGGTCCCAACCAGTGCATGCACATATTGCCAGGATGCTTTTGGTATCGACTGTCGTAGAGTAATACCTTGTTTGCTTGTGTAAATACCTTGGTCTTAATGTGTCACTCATGCCAATATTTTTGTCTTGCCTTTTCAACCGACTGATGGAAGTCTCCCAAAATCTGGTTTCTTCGAGTTCTTGTAGCTCTGCAAGTCTCTACGCTACTGATTCTTTGTTTGTCATACATGTGGCTTGTGAAATATATAGAATTGGAGTGATGAAATCTGCGGGCACCACTGCTTCTTTCCTGTAAACAAGATGGAATGGTGTGTATCTATTAAGTTTCTTCGTGGTTGTCCTGTAGGCCCATAGTACCCCTGGAACTCTATCGTCCCAGTCCTCTTGGCTTGTGCAACAGACCTTTGTTAGTCCCTTTTTAAGGATTTTGTTGAAGGCTTCGACTGTTCTGTTGGCCTGTGGGTGGTATGGACTGCTCTTAAGGTGTTGAATCATAAATTTTGTTGTAAGTGTTTCTATAGTGCTGCTAATAAAATGAGTACCCTGATCGTTGGTTAGGCTCCTGGGACATCCGAAGTGGGTAATTCTATTTTTGAAAATGAACCTGGTAGCATTATCCGTCGAACAATCTTGTACCATTGCTGCTTTTGCCAAACGATCAAGGTAGTCGGTTTCGGTAATGATGTACATTGCCTTAGAATGTTTAGCTATGGGGTTGATTGGACCAATGAAGTCAACTGTCCATTTCTCAAATGCCTGTAAGACTCTAATGGGTTGTAATGGAAGTTCATATTGGTGTGACGGATTTCCCACTCTTTGACAAACATCACACGATTTGGTGTATGCTTTTGCATCTTTGAAAAGTGTTTCCCACCACAGTCCTACCTGTAAAAGTTTATGTGATGTTTCCTTTCCTCCTACGTGTTCTCCTGCAATACCACTATGGCATTCCCAGAGTATATCCTGCCTTTCATAATCTAGGACACATCATCTGAGGATGTTGTCTAGTCCCAGTTTATACAATTTCCCGATGGTCAGCTGATAATCTACTTCTCTGATGACCATATTGTGTTTCTGGGTTGCAGAATATGTTTTGGGACATGCCCCTGTACTAAAAAATATTGCCATGTCCTCCAGGTATTCCAGTATGGCCTCAATTCTGAAAAAATCTGCATCTAGGAGATGGTCATCCATTGCTCCGCCACTTTCTCCTGACTCTAGTATGGATAGATGGTCGGGTCTGATGTTGCACTGTCCTGTCTTGATGATGACTTCAAAGGAAAATTCCTGAAGTAACAGGAGCCATCTACAAATTCTTCCTTCCAACATAGGTTTGTTAACTAGGCATTTTAATGTTGAATGATCAGTAAAGAATTTGAAATGAGATCCTAACAGATAATGTCTAAATTTCTATAAAGCATAGATTATTGCTAATCCTTCCCATTCTGTCTTTGTGTAGTTCCGCTCTTCTTGTGATAACTTCCAACTCATAAAGTAGGTAGGGTGATCCATAGCTCCATCTCCAGGTTGCGTTAGGATAGCTCCTAAGGAAATTCCTGAATCATGCACATGGACTTGAAATTCCTTCTCCCAGTCTGGGAATATCAGAATTAGTGTTGTAATGAGTTTCTCCTTAAGTGTCTCAAATGTTGTCACAATCGAGAGTCCACCAAAAGGTTTCATCATTTTTCAGGAGGTTTTCCAAAGGTGCAGTAATGTTGGCATATCTTTGAATGAACCTACGATAGTAGCCTGTATGTCCGAGTGTGGAGTGCAACTGTTTAATACTCGTAGGTGGTTTCATATTCTCAATTTCCATAACTTTAGCTGGGTCTACCAATACTCCTTATTGACAGACTATGTTTCCCAACAAATTTCTATGTGGCACACAGAAGATACACTTCCTAAGATTTATTGAGATTTGTAACTCTTCGCATCTATCAAACATTAGTCTTAGCAGTGCTACATGTTCCTTAAGCAACTTATATATTGTCCAATCATCCATATAAACTTCTATGAACTTTTGAATGAACTCTCTAAAGGATTCTATCACAATCCTAGAGAAAACTGCAGGATCGTTCTTTAAACCAAACGACATCACATTGTATGCAAAAGATCCCCATTCGGTAATGAAGGTGGTTTTTCTCTTGTCCTCTTCAGCAATCCTAACTTGATGATATCCTGAGAATCCATCTGTAAATGAGTATGCTTTCTTCCCCTCAACCTATTATAGAACCTCATCGGTAAAGGGTGTTGGTAAAAGGGTCATGCACACATGCCTAATTGAGGCTTCTGTAGTCCACACAGACTCTAATATCCTCAGTGTATTTCTTTCTTTGAATGACTATTGGGCTGACCCATTCTGCTTCTTCTATTGGAAAAATGAGACCTGCTTCTAGCATCGTATCAATCTCCTTCTTTACTTTCTCTTTAACTGTGGGGTTAAGATGATATGGCCTATGTCTGACAGGCTTGGATCCTGGTTTTAACTCAATCTTCATTTCTCCCATAAATCTTTTGATTCCCTTTAATTATGAAAAAGTATTTGGGAACAAATCTTCGTATTCCCTCAATAAGATTTGTATTTCCTGACTAGTTTTCTCATCCTAGTAATCTCCTACCAAATCTATTTTGGGCTTCTCTTCGGTCCCTATGTTAAGCTTCTGCAATTTCAATGGGTGATTGTAGGAACTGTCATTTTGGCTAGGTATTGTGTTTTGGATATCTCTGTTCCCCTCGGTCTCTTTGATGGCTAGGTTTCTCAATTCTTCTAATTAGTCTAGGCTTTCTGAAGCTTTGCTAATCTGATAGCATTCTATAGGATTTTCAATCATGGGTAAGTGGGGTTTACTCTGAAGTTCTTGGGTATGCTTGGGACATACTACAAGATCTGATTTGTTATTACTATTGGCTGTAAAAAGAAGTTCTTTAATATTTTGTAGGACTAGTTCAAGCTCTGTGTACTTACTTGTAAATGAGAAGTCTTTGCAAAATTGAGCTGCCAGTGTCTGCCAATTGCAGGTCTGTCGTCTGGTTTCCTCATGTATAAACCAATCTTTCATGATGGGGCCTAGGGAGTGGGGGAATACCTGGACCCAAAAGTGAGAAGGTATCTCGGGAGCTTGCCACTGTGCCATGCATTGTTGAGTGTCTATCCTAAGGTTCAATTCTCCACTGAAAAGTTGTGCAACATGGAGATCCGTTTGCATCTTTGATTCTAACTGATCTCTATTCTCGAACCTATACATGAGGGATTTCTTTACCTTGACCCAAGTTCTAAGTGCAGCTTTATGAGTAGCCCACCATCTGGCGGGGTTGTTCTAAAAATCTATATCTAGTACTAAGATTCTTTGATATTCTTCTATGGTTTCTTCCCTGCTCTGCAAAAAGTTGCCTAGTTCTGAGGTGCCATCGTATATTAGGTGTTCTCTGACTTCGGTCCCAACCCATCTGGTCATTCTGATAGTTTCACATCTTCTTGATAATATTTCATGTAAACCTTGTTGCCAACTATCAAAAGCCAGTTCTGAATCTTCGTCTGATGACTGTATACTTTTCCAGCTTACTGATCCATCCACAGTGGGGTGTATGTAGTCGTTTCTTGTCCCAACTGTTACAATGTACAACTGGTCTAGGTCTTCTCCTTCCATATTATTTTCTGTTGGTTCTGTGTACTTGGGTCCTACGTATGGATCCGTCATTCTGATAGTTTCACATCTTCTTGATAATATTTCATGTAAACCTTGTT
>JASDQU010332123.1:0-12776 GCA_032191745.1 Picea mariana | reverse complement strand
TGATGGATAAGGCAATCGATTTTTTTAACTGTATCGGTCTTAGTTTGATATGAAAACGATTTCATTACTGTTCATTACAATTCTGTTTACCCGATTTTGTGACAACAAATGAAACAGAGTATATGCCTTACTTTAGTCGTTTGATTGATCTTAGTCATGTTTTGATCTCAAACTAGTATGACAATTCCAATTTGAATGATTCATTTGTCTTTCAAATAGCTATTAGATACTTGTTAATAATTTGAATATATTTTCAAAGATTTGAATTGATTTTAATGTTGATTTTGTGTCTGATTTAGACCAGCTACAGAATCGCAAGATTCTATAGCTAGTCTATAGAGTTAGATTTTTTATCATTTTTATCAACAAAATATCCTCCTAACTTGTTCATTTTTGACCCCTTCCAGGTACATCCAAATTGCATTGGACATGCTGGACAGTCTAGGAGATATTTGTGTGATTTAGTTTTTATTTTAGGTTCCTAGTTTAGTCAGACTTGGGATATCTTCCCAGATTTTATGTAAACAGTTTTGATAACTTCTACAGGGATGTTTTACCCTGTAGAAGGTCTTTAAATACTTATTATTTTTTGTAATAAGGAGCATCCTCACTTGTGGGAGAACCAGGCTATGGATTTCTAATACAAACTGAGACAAGAATTGATGTTTTGCTATAGCTTTCGCTTTCATAATATCAATCTTTTGTTTCAAGTTTATGCATGTCATTTGCAATTGATTATAGACTACTTTAGCTATCATAGTCTATTGCAGAATGATATTATTTAATTAATGTGTTATCCATATCTGAATTCTTTTGTTACTTAAAAAATACAGCAATTACTTTGTTTCAGTTAATGAATCACAGATTTCTCTTCTTCGTTAATTGAATCATTTCGTATAGATCTTTGCATACGGGTTTATATAACTGTGGAGATTTATAAATCATAAAATTGTTGTAATTTTTATGTCTTATTTGTTCTGTAATCATATTTGAAGAGCACTGCAGCTTATTGTTTACGAGAAGCTCCTGGGTAATTCGGTGCGGGTTTCCTCCCTCCGATCAGCCAAGATAATCATCATACACAGGACAAACCTGGAGCGTTTCTCTAGGTTAGTTTGTTATTTATTTGTTTGGTTAATTTGTTAGTATAATAATAGTAGTTTAGTTAGATATATGTTTAGTTAGATTTGTAGTTAGAATTAGTATATTAGTTGTTTAGTTTAGTTAGTTCTGTTTTATTTCTATTCATAAAATTATAAAATCAACAAAAAATATCTCTCTCTGTCTTAGGGCAGAATGCAAATGAGTTTTTCAGGTTTTCATTCAAATCCGTAAATTGTTAATGTTGTATATTTTGTGAATAAGATTTATTTCTGTTAGTAGTTAGATAGTTAATTAGTTAGAGTTAGTATAGGATTAGTTAGTAGATTGTATATATAGAATAGTTAATTTTGTTTTAGTTTGTTTAATAGTTAGTTTTAGTTAGATTAGTTAGTTTAGAGTAGTTTTTATTTTTTGTTTTCTTAGGACTTAGATCGGCTAATGGAACCACTAAACCCGTTAGGGTGGTTCATCCCAAACGACTTGGGTTATTAGACAACCCTGGACCGGTTCCACTCTTCCATTTGACGGACAGTCAATTTCGCCCATCAACAAATGGCGCTAGAAGGAGGGCATGAACTTAATTAATGGCACGAGGCGGTCGTAAGACTCCTCCACCACCTAATCGCTCACCTATAGTGACTAGAAGCCATTCAAACAATAATATTCCCCTTCAAACAACAACTACTTCAACCGAGGATCCACAGATCACAGTTGAGCCAGCAACCCCTAATCCTACAGGTGGTGACATACAAGATATTGTCCGTCAATCTCTTATAAAAACACATAGTGCCTTAGCCCGTTTGAGGCAACCAAACCGTCCGTGGGGAAAACCTTTGGATTTCTATGATATCAGAGAACAATTAGGAGGCACTAACCTCACTGTGAATCCTTCAGATCCAATCTTAAATCCTACTGCAGGAGGATCTGTGATACCTCCTTCACCACCTCCGTCATCTCCTTCCTCTTCTGGAGGAGATTCATCTGACGAAGGCAATTCCCCTTCTCGGCCTTCCACACCCACTACCCCAATGGAAAATCAGAACAACCTTGCTAGACCTTGGCTTGACCAGGATGCCATAGTTGTACCTGGAGCTCAACACCCTTTACCTAAACATCCAAAGAAATGGCTTCCCAAGTTTGACCCTGACTCAAAACAGATTGCTGAAGATCACATTAAAATTTTTATGTTAGCCATAATACTCTGCAATGTCGAACAAAAATACGTTGTCTGTAGGTTGTTCCCCTATACTTTCGAGGGAAATGCATCCACATGGTACTTTTCCCAACAACCCCAAACCATCGTGTCTTGGGAAAAGTTTGAGTCATGCTTTTTGGAAAAGTTTGGAGACGGTAAACCTTCGGAAGTCCTAGTCATGGATCTTTCTAGCTTAAGAATGAACCCAAAAGAAAAAGTTAAAGACTTTAATCAAATATTCTTAACACTTAAAAACCGAATCCCTACGGATTCCATGCCCACTGAGAATCTTATAATAGCATACTACACTAAAGCCTTGCATCAAAGTATAACTATTTGGGTTAAACGATCTAAGAAAGCCACATTGTTAGAAGCCTTCGAGGAGGCCAACCAAATTGAAAAAGACATACTTAGTCTTAAATACTCTACTAGCAACGAAACAGAGACTATTTCTTCTTCCAAAAAGAAGATTGAAATCCTCCCCAGACCCACTCAAGGTAGAACACAACCTGAAAGCTCTGATTTAGAAAACTTAACTAAAGTTGTTCAAAAACTGTCAAATCAAGTTATAGACTTGAAAATGACGATCGAAGAAGCTTCCTCGAGCAAAGGACCTTACAAACCCCCATTTCGAAAGCCTCTTCCCACCAACCGACCTAATCCATCCACCAAAGGACTTAATCTAAAAAGTTTGCAATGCGCCCTTCAAACAATTCTAGAAGCCCAAGATAACTTGATGCCTCTTGAGATCTCTGAGGAGGTAGTTGAACAAGAGATAGTTCAAGAAGAGGAGTCTTCTCCAAAATTTTTTGGACACTTCTCGGATAGCATCTTTCAAGATAACTTTGAGACAGTACATCCCTATAATACTAGGAGTAAGACAACCGACAAACCTTCTACCGAAAATACTACAACTTCACCTCCAAAGCAATCTAAATTAGCTGAGACTAAACAGAGTAATGTGAACCCCAACTTAGATTATGATGTAGTTTAAGATCTTAAAAAGTTGAGAGCTAACATTTCTGTTTATGAGTTAATGAAATTTCCATTTCTGCTTCAAAAAATGTTACAGAATATCTCAGAGAATGGAAAAAATGGTAATTCTAATGGTAACAAGGTTGTGCAAAACAAAGTTCCCCAGAAGACTTCCACTAAAAACAATCCTGATCCTCAAGATAAAGGAAGCCTTCCTGTAAGTAATGTAAATAATGTAAATAACATAGATAAAGTAGCTTTAGAAACTATGAGTAAAAAGCCACAAGCTACCACTCTTAGCACTTGCAAAAATGTACCTCCATTTTTGTTAACCTTCAAAATATTTAATAGAAACGTGCACAATTGTATGGTAGAGTCAGGAGTGTCATCCAATGTGATGTCATGGTCTGTATGCCAGAAAATTAATGCAGAAGTTGAACCATCTACTTTAAAAATCATACAACTTGATCGGACCAATGTTAAAGTTATAGGCGAACTAAAGAATGTGCTTATTAGATTATCGTTTAACCCCAAGGTTCATCAAGTTATTGATATAATTGTTGTGGATATTCCAGAAGTGTATGGTATGTTTTTAAGCAGGGTCTGGTCGGAGCAGATACATGGTTATTTCACGAAAGATTGGTCCCATCTATGGCTTCTAGACAACGGTAAGCCTAACAAGATCAAGGTAAATCGTGAACGCTACCTTAAGTTCACGGTCACAAGTTTGAACGATCCCAACAAACCATTTACACCTTCTGCTGATTCACCCGAAGTACAAGGTATGGACACCTTCTTCGGCAATTTCATGGCCGAGGCTTCGGCCATCACCAATCTAGAACAACAATCCGAGATTGTAGCATATATGCAGCCAACATCTTCCACGCAACGGTCTCATGTACCTGATGGAAATCAAATTTGGTCTCTTTATTTTGATGGGTCAAAGTCCAAAGAGGGAGCTGGTGCAGGCTGCGTCATTATCGATCCGGTAGGTAATAAAACATTGATTGCATGTAGGTTGGAATTTGAATGTACTAACAATACTGCAGAATATGAGGCTTTACTGCAAGGTCTCAGAAAAGCTTCGGATATGAACATTCAAAATTTAACCGTCTTTGGCAACTCTGAAATAGTGGTTAGACAGGTAAGAGATTCTATCCACTGTCTGTCTCCACATCTCAAAATATGCCAATCCGAGGTATGGAATTTAATGAATAAATTTTATGCTTTCAATATAAATTCTATTCCTAGATTGAATAACTCTGAAGCAGACTTACTAGCTAATGTAGCTTCTAAACTTCTTCCTGCAGAAGGCTTGTCCCCAGATGCATTCTCTGTTGAGCTATTGTTCTAGCCATCTGTCCTCAACAACATCACGAACTGGAGAGTATTTGACGATGATCAGCAGATTATTAACTTTCTGCACTTGGAAGAGACCTTTCAAGGTGTAGTGATAGATGAACGCACGCATGACGACAATTTGTGCGATTTCACGGTAATACCAGATCCGAGAACTCCTGAATCTTTGTCGGATATGGTAAACTCGATCCCTAAATCTGTAGTTAGATTAGAGAAGTTTTATGATCTTCAAGATAAATTTAAAAGGACAGACAACTGTAAAACCAATAGTTCCTCATTATCTTATGAAAAGGTAAACTTAGGAACTAAGGACAATCTGCAGTGCATTAATCTAGGGGTAAGATGTTCTCAACAAGAAAAAGATGCATTTGTTAAATTGTTCAAAGAATTTAAAGATGTCTTTGCATGGATGTATGATGACCTTAAAACGTTCGACCCTAAAATCATACAACATGTCATTCTGATGAATCCCCAAACCTTACCCTTTCAACAAAAATTGAGGAAAATACATCCTAAACTCGAAACGACCGTTCAAAAAGAATTGAATAAGCTCCTAAATGATAAAATAATTTTTCCTGTTAGGCACACTCAATGGATTTCTAACCTTGTCCCAGTCTGGAAGAAAAGTGGGGAAATCCGACTCTGCGTCGATTTTCGAAATCTTAATAGAGCATTCGATAAAGACAACTATCCTGTCCCACCCATGGAATAGATCCTTCAATAGGTATCTGGTTCTGAGAGGATATCCATACTGGATGGTTTTTCGGGGTACAACCAAGTCCTGATGTCTCCACCAGACCAACTTAAAACTACCTTTCGTACCCCATGGGGCACTTATGCTTATCGTAAAATGCCCTTTGGATTGATTAATGTTGGTGCCACCTTTCAGAGAGAAATGGACATTGCTTTCCAAGGCTTAATCAATTAGTCTGTCATATTTTACTTAGATGATGTGACTGTATTTTCTAAAAACAAAACCGATCATCTAGATCACTTACGAGCCGTTCTACAGCGATGTCGTAAATACGACATCTCCTTGAATCCTAAAAAATCCATCTTTGCAGTAGAACAGGGTAAACTCTTGGGATTCATTGTGTCTAGCAAAGGGATGATTATTGACCCCGAAAGGACTCAAGTCATCATGAAACTTCCCCCTCCTACATCCAAAAAATCTATGCAGTCTTTCTTAGGCCAGATTAACTTTGTGAGAAGATTTGTCCCCAGCTTCTCCAAAATGGTCAGACCCTTGCAGAACCTAATTAAGAAAGACACCCAATATCACTGGGGACCCCTAGAAAGTTAAGCTTTTAATGCAATAAAGAAGGCCATAATAGATTCTCCGTCTCTCATGAGCCCAAATTTTTCTCAAGACTTTACACTCTACACTTTTTCTTCTGACCGTTCCTATGCCACCGTCCTAACCCAAAAGAATGTCAAAAACAATGAAGTACCGATTTCCTTTATGAGCTCCACTTTCAAAGGCACTGAACTTAATTACCTAGTGGTAGATCGACAAGCCTATGCTATTTTCAAAGTAGTCAAGCACTTCCGGTCCTATGTTCTGAAGTCAAGGACGAAAGTCATTGTCCCCTACCCAGCCGTGAGGAATCTGTTAGTGCATAAGGAACTAGGAGAAAAGAGAGATAACTGGGTCACCTTCTTGCAGGAGTACGACTTAGAAATCACCCCAGCTTAGATAGTGAGAGGCCAAGGTTTATGCAATTTAGTTGCTGATTCAGCAACAGGACGGCAAGAAGAAAGCGATACATCAAACCCGGGACAACACGGTCAAAATCTAATCTGTTGCGCACAAAACCCTGTCAGTCCTTGGTATGACGATATAAGATTCTGTCTTGAACATGGGTCAGCCCCCCGTCACCTAAATCCCGCTAAAAGAAGAGATTTGAGATTAAAGTCTGCCTCCTTTCATCTGGTTAATGGTATCCTGTTTCGTCAGAATTTTGAAGGCGTACTAATGCGCTGTCTTGAAAAAGACGAAGCAGAAAAATTCTTGCTAGAGTTGCATGCAGGAGAAGCTGGTGGTCATTTTGGTGGTGACACCACTGCACATAAGATTTTAAGAGTTGTTTATTACTGGCCCACTCTTTTTAGAGACACCCATGCCTTGTGTCGCAAATGTGTTATTTGTCAGAAAGCATCAGGGCGGTTACAAAAACCAGCCTTTTCTTTGCAACCTGTTTCAGTAGATTCTTCTTTTCAGTAGTGGGGCCTTGATATCATAGGTCCAATCAACCCCCCATCCTCGCAAAAGCACAAGTTTATTGTGACAGCCACAGATTACTTTACCCGATGGTCTGAAGCTGCTACATTAAGAACCGTCAACACCAGTCAGGTAATTTCCTTTTTAAACTCGAATATTATCACTCGTTTTGGTATCCCTGACTATTTAGTATTCGATAATGCTTCTTACTTCTCCTCTCTTGAGATGAGCGAGTTCTCTTTGGAAAAAGGAATTAAATTGAAGTATTCTGCTAGTTATTACCCCCAGGGAAATGGATTGGTAGAATCAACAAACAAGAACTTGATTAAAATCATCAAGAGAACGGTGGTTGAAAATCACAAGAATTGGCACAATGCATTGTTAAACGCATTGTGGGATGATAGGGTAATGCCAAAAGCTATTGTAGGTAACTCCCCCTTTTTTCTCGTTTATGGCAAAGAAGCAATTCTACCACCTCACATTCTTCTTCCTTCACTACAGTTGTCACAGAAAGTCCAAGAGGAAGATTGTCCCCCTTTGGAAAACCGAATTAACGCTTTGATAAAGCTAGAAGAGGTAAGAGCCCAGGCTAAACGTAAGTTAGATCAACATCAACAATTGGTTAAAAGCTGGTTCAATTCTAACTCTGCTTCTGATAGGAATTTTGAAGTAGGCGACCTCATCCTGAAATGGGACAAACCACATGAGGGAAAGGGAGAGCACACAAAATTTCAAAATTTGTGGCTTGGACCGTTTTTAATTGCTGAAAAGTTGGGTCCTAGTTCTTTTCAATTGCAAAATCTTGAAGGGCAGCCTGACACCTATCCAGTGAATGGCCAAGCCCTGAAAAGATACTTTGCTTGATAACTACCCTTGTATACTATGTACATATTTTGCTTCTGTTTTCTTTTTCGTTTGCTTTTTGTTTTTGATTTCCCCTTTGAATTTATCAGTTTGTGTTTTTTGAAATACACATACCTGTACACTGAGCTATTCATACAAAGACAACAAAAAATTCCTTCGCTGAAATAAATGCTAAGAAAATTTGTATAAACATCAATGGTATATTTATGAAATTTATATCTGTGTTGGAAAAAGTCTGTTGTTTGAAAGAAAATGACTGATTTCGATCTTTGAGTAAAGCTTGTCATGATCATATATTATCTTTTTACGCTGTCCCTATTCCTTAAGGGAATGACTCGGAAGATGTCTCCCTGCCTTAGGAAGTTGTTTTTTGAAACATATCTGGATCTAAATAAAGGACAGTTCTAAAAATTCCGATGAGGTCTAAAAAAAAAAAAGTTAAAATATCATGATTTTCAGCGTCACCCCGCTCGACTATATATCTATGAAAAATAAAATAAAAAAATTATTAATAAGAGCTGTGGGAAGTACTTGTAAACCCACTGGGATACTGAACAGGTCTACTGGCAGTGGGTAAATTCATGCATGGCACCAAGACAACTTCACCGGGGTACTGAACAGGCCTGCTGGCAGCGAAGCAATGTCGGGTATATGAAAATTTGCAAATAGGAAACCTCTTTAATGTCCTTTATTCTGATCTAGAACTTCTTGGTAGGATACAGATGTTTGAGTGGGTTAAATGGCAACCCTGTCGAGGCTATGGATGCATGTTGGCAGTAGTGGCTCTGTCAATAGTATTGGAGATTTTATCTTGAATATCGTGACTCGCTGGTCTTAGGACTGTTATCTATTTTCATCTTTTAAAACATTGCTGGAATAGTTGGTTTAATGATGATGTTTATACGATTTTCTGGTTGTTGTTTTTGAGTTGGAATTATCTTTGTTGTCCTAATCTGAATTTGTTCTTTTGGCAGAGATAACTACTTCTACCAGTGTGTCACCATTGTTGGCAGCCAATTCACATTTTTCCACTTTCCTATAAGCTGCCTACACCAATGTTTTGCAAACATTAATTTTTCGTCGCAATTCTCAAATAAATGACACTTTTATTCTTTGCGCCATTTTCACACTTACTTTCTTTTTGTTTTCACGACTGTAAGCGTGAAAACTTGGTCTTTCGAAGTCGCATTAAAATCAGTATTGAATTGTCGTTATCATTCTTATCGATATGTCCATTGCATTTATATTTCACTTATCACTATGTAGTTTGCAAAACCCTTTTGATCTGTACTCGTTGGACATTCTTTGACTGATTATGTAATTTCGTTTCATTAAATTGCGATGCATTGGTAGTTGGATTTACATGTTATATGATCAAATTATTTTGCACATTGGCTTCATAAAAGCATTGATATTATGGTTTAAACCCTTGGTGTAAATCGTTCTATACACCGCATTTCGCATGGTTAAACACTTGGTATTGATTTCAATTTGTATGTTTGGTTTTAAAACTATGGTATAACCATTGCTTGCACAAATGATTAATATACTTACCATTGGTTTCATTGGTCAGACAAATGACATAATTGTTAAACTATACAATAGTGGGTTGAACAGCTATAAGCGCCGACGGTTGTACCATTGGCAATAACTATTATGCATGGCTAGCAAATAGCTCCACCACCTTCACACGATGTCATTTATGCCTATCCCTTATCCCTGTTTCACCTCTACTAGCTTGGGTAACCCTTCGTGCAATTTTCTCCTATGTGTGCTATGATTCAAACCCTGGACTTACCGTGTGCTCGTCTCCATGGCACCGGTGGTGTGAATTGAGCCGAACAGTAGCCAAGCCTTGCTATTGTTCGACAATGCCCGGAAAGACTTAGAGGATAGCGGTTGGCTCACCTTTGTACAATGATTCGAGGGTTTTAATCTATTTGTTGCACAGAAGTTCGCCCTGACTTTTGATGGCTGTAGGGCCAAGGTGGGTGACATTCAGTTGGAAATTAGTGAAGAGTTCATTAGCTCTGCCACAGGGTTACTGTCCACGGGCCAGCATTGGTTTAAAAATTCTAAAGTGGAGCAGGTTCCATGGACACTACTGTTCGTCTCACGAAAGGTCACATCCTATGACAGAGGTATGCCCATCTCCACACTTAAACCATGATGGCATGATATTTTGATGGTGTTTAAACAATTTGTGACCTGTGAGGGTCGATATGGACTCATTTTTCTTTATCAACTTCGACTGTTAATGAATTTTATGGGGTATCCATTAAGTATGCCTTTCTACTTCCAGCGTAGCCTTTATAAAATGTCAAAAAGGTTTAAAAGGGAGAAGGTCGATAGTAGCCTGTTCCACCATGGCCTAATCAGAMTCATCGTTGTTCATCACTTAAAACTCCACTGTGATAGTTGGCAAGATTTTATCTCTCGGAATGGTTTTGCTGATGCAGAGCCCATCCAATTTGACAAGCTTGTGGTTAGTGAAACCAAGGTCGAGCCACCCGTGCCCTTCCATGTCCTACTTCCATCTCCTAAACCCTTGGTCGACCCTGATATTGACTTACCCAACATTATAATTAAGAAGGCCGAGGCTATAAAAAATCCTGTGAGCAAAAAGGTTAGGGGTAACCCTACTATTGATGGCAAAGGTAAAAAGAATGCTTGGATTATCTCGAGAATGGATAGGAATAAGCCTAAACCTAGTGTTGAGTAGAAGCCCATAGTCCTTAGTGAGGATTCAGACTCTGACATAGAACGCTTCCTAGCTAGTGAGTACCCTTACTCACAGGGTCTATGCTCCGAGCCACCTTATGACTTCATTTATAATCTACCCCCTTGCCTAAGAAACAATCCTAGCTACCCTGGGATCAAGCTACCTAACGAAACCCTCGGAAATATAACCAAACCCTCACATGCATTTTTGAAGCCCAGACAGTCATCATGTGACCAATGTGATGTGTGGTTGGAATGATACTATATAGACGTCCCCTTACTACAGTCGAAGATCCAATCATTGGAAAACCAAGTTGCAGTGTTAACCATCCAAAGGGACAAGCTTCAAGCAACTGATAGGAAGCAGAAAACCACTAGTTCCTTCATTTTTAGGAATGTCGAATCGGCTACAGCCATCGTCAATTCCAAAATGTCATGATCAAGCCGTCTGCTCGTCACCCAGGTATGAATTTTGATATCATTTTAGTTTTGTGAATTACTAGGATTAATATAATGATTTGAGTTTGGTTTTCAAATAGCTCTGTCTATTGTTCGAAGTGACATTGTTAATCCATATCGAAAACGGTTATGTTGTTCATCCTATACATTGTTTTTGTTTTGCTAACATTGAATGAGGTTATGATTTCGTTAAATGATTCGGTCATGCCCAGTTTAGCCATTGATAGGTTTCCATCGGATTTGATTCGTTTGTCTGTTGAGTTAACGAAATCAATGGTATGTGTTCGATTGGATTTGGTTGGTATCTAATCTGAACAGGAGGTTTTCATGCTAAATTTAGAGCACAATCATGTTTTGATTTGGTACGATTTCGTTATGGTTAGATTATATCGGCTCTAATTTAGTTTGTATGCTATGATTTTGGAACGACTTCATGAGTTTGAATTGATATAATCTTCTAAATAGGGAATACAACTCTGATCTATTTCGATTTAGAAAGAACGACTCTGCTCTCATTTAAGCCTGTGCAAATGATATCTACGCCCGAATCATAACAACTATATTAAACCCCAACTGTTGGATTCGCTCTTATTTTGATTGGATTGTCCCATATCTTCAGTTAGTACAATTGATTTTATGAATTGGATTTGTATCAAAAAATAGACTCGATTGCTGCTCTGTTAATTTTAATTTTCAAACGAGTTTGTTAACTCAGATCGACATATGTTACTTCTGTCAAATTCGTATGAGGAAATTCGGGTAATAGTTCTTTTAAAATGAATTTAAGAAATATTTTCGTGAATGTCAATTGAGTTTGTTTGCCCCAAATAGAAATAACAAACGATTGAACAAATCCTACAGATCCTGTTATCAATCGATTGATTCCATTATCAGTTTGTTTGTAGTAATTGACACACCAGTTTTGACCTGATGGATCATTCGTTTATGTTAATACAGTTGTATCAAATCTGGAAATGATCCTATTGTTTTCGTATAGATTCGATCTTGTTTCCTGTTGATGGATAAGGCAATCAATTTTTTTAACTGTATCGGTCTTAGTTTGATATGAAAACGATTTCATTACTGTTCATTACAATTCTGTTTACCCAATTTTGTAACAACAAACGAAACAAAGTATATGCCTTTCTTTAGTCCTTTGATTGATCTTAGTCATGTTTTGATCTCAAACTAGTATGACAATTCCAATTTGAATGATTCGTTTGTCTTTCAAATAGCTATTAGATACTTGTTAATAGTTTGAATATATTTTCAAAGATTTGAATTGATTTTAATGCTGATTCTGTGTCTGATTTAGACCAGCTACAGAATCGCAAGATTCTGTAGCTAGTCTATAGAGTTAGATTTTTATCATTTTTATCAAAAAAATATCCTCCTAACTTGTTCATTTTTTACCCCTTGCAGGTACATCCGAATTGCATTGGACATGTTGGACAGTCTAGGAGATATTTGTGTGATTTAGTTTTTATTTTAGGTTCCTAGTTTAGTCAGACTTGGGATATCTTCCCAGATTTTATGTAAACAGTTTTGATAACTTCTATAGGGATGTTTTACCCTGTAGAAGGCCTTTAAATACTTATTATTTTTTGTAATAAGGAGCATCCTCACTTGTGGGAGAACCAGGCTATGGATTTCTAATACAAACTGAGACAAGAATTGATGTTTTGCTACAACTTTTGCTTTCATAATATCAATCTTTTGTTTCAAGTTTATGCATGTCATTTGCAGTTGATTATAGACTACTTTAGCTATCATAGTCTATTGCAGAATGATATGATTTAATTAATGTGTTATCCATATCTGAATTCTTTCGTTACTTGAAAAATACAACAATTACTTTGTTTCAGTTAATGAATCACA
>JASDQU010332121.1:0-11751 GCA_032191745.1 Picea mariana | reverse complement strand
ACTCAAACCAATACAGATAGTCCTCCCCAAAAGATGCGCCACTCTTCTCTCTCTGTGTGCAACTGGTAAGTCGAACTTGCCTCTTAGAATGAGCAAGTGAGTTGTATTCAAATAAGGCACTAGCCTCCTATATTTATAAAATTTCTGGCACGTGTGAAGTGTCTCTTCACTGGCAGGGCCAACTTCTCAATCTAGGTGGGTAAACCCACCTTTATTATATTTTTGGGTCTCTTAATTAACTACTAGGGCCGACTTCTTATTCTGCCTATTAGAATTGTCTATTGACCAATCCGAAAAAGGATATTTTGTCCTAATACAATTACCAACATGATTAATCCACAATGGGGATTAATCCTTATGAATAAAATAACAATAATAATAAGAATACTGTTTGCAGTTACATTATTTCAACATAGAATAAATTATGAATAGACATAGATGCAGGAAATGCATTCATATAAGCCACTGGACCAATCCTCTCTAGGATTTCAAATGGCCCACAATAGAGAGCTTCCAACTTTGAACAATTTCCCAACTTTAGGGAACTTATGTTGGCCTTCACTTTGAAGAATACATGGTCCCCAACTTTAAATTCCCTATGATTTATGCCCTTATTAGCATAGTTTTTCTTCCTGTCTTGGGCAGCCTTTAAATTTTGTTTTATTTTCAACATTTTCTCCTCTATTTCCCTGAGTAAATCTGGCCCAATCATTGCTCTATCTGTTGGGTTATCCTAGCTTACTGGTGTGTTGCACTTTTTTCCATAAAGTGCCTCAAATGGGCTCATCTTTAAAGATGTTTGGTACCCATTGTTATAAGAAAACTCTACTAAGTTTAGGTAGTCTTCCCATTTTGATGGTTTATCCATCACATACATCCTCAACATATCCTCAATCACTTGATTCAACCTCTCTGTTTTTCCATCTGATTCTGGATGATAAGTTGTAATAAAATTCAAATTTGTTCCAAATCCATTAAATAATCCCTTCCAAAAATTTGTGGTAAATTTTGGATCTCTATCAGACACAATTGTCTTGGGTATACCATGTAATAGAGCAATTTCCCTCATATAAACATCAATAATTTCGGATGCCTTGTGAGTGAGCTTAATTGGAATAAAATGGGTATCTTTAGTAAGCTTATCCACGACTACCATGATAGAATCATGTTGCTTGTTTGTTATGGGAAGTTTGGTGATGGAATCCATTGTTAAAACTTCTCATTTCCACTCAGGAATGGGTAATGGTTGTAGCAAACCAGCTAGGTGTCTATGCTCAGCCTTTACCTTTTGACATTCCAATCATTTGGCTATAAAATCAGCAAAACTCTTTCTTCATGTCTAGCCAATAATATTGGCTCTTTACAGCTGCAATAGTTTTCTGATAACCTGGGTTCCCAGCATAAGGTACATTATGTATTTCTCTCAAGATCATATTTTTCAATTCCTTGGAATTTGGTACATAAATTCTTCCCCTATACATGATAATTTCATCATTATCTAGCTTATATTATTCAATTTTCTGCTACAAATTACCTTGTAGTAATTTTCCCACTAACTCCTTGTATTGCAAATCAAATTTTGTAGCCTCCAAAAAAATTTCTTTCAAATCTGATTGGTACATGCTAATGGTTGTAACATTCAATTCATCCACTCTTCTACTGAGTGCATCATCCACTTTTTTCTCTTTCCCCTTGATATGCTTTATATCAAAGTCATATTCACTTAGAATTTCTAACCGTCTTCTTTGCCTAGAATTTAGAGTTGGCTAATCAAATAAATATTTCAAACCATTTTGGTCTGTCCTTAGCTCAAACCTTTTCCCCATGAGGTAGTGTCTCCATTTCATCAAGGCATGCACTATGGATTCTAACTCCAAATCATGAGTGGTATAGTGTCTTTCATGCTCCTTCAACTTCCTTGATTCATAACATATAACAAACCCATTTTGACTGAGGACTCCATCAAGTATTTCTTTACATGCATCTGTGCATACAATGAAGTCTTCATTTGGGTCTACAATCCTTAGTATTGGAGCACTTGTTAACAATTGTTTCAAGTGTTGGAAACTCTTTTCACAATCCAATGTCCACTGAAACTTCACACCCTTCTTTTGTAAGGAAGTGATTGGGTGTGAAATCTTTGAGAATCCTTTAATAAATCTCATATAGTAGCCTACAGGTCTCATGAATGATCTGAAATCTATCACATTCTTTGGCATTGACCATTCTCTAATGGATTCTATCTTCTTAGGATCCACTGTTATCCCATCCTTTGAAATGATATGTCCCGAATAATGAATTTGCTTCTAATAAAATGAGCACTTGCTCAATTTGGCATATAATTGATGCTCCCTTAATACTTGCAACACCATCCTCAAATGATGTTCATACTCTTATTTTTACTTGGAGTATACAAGGATGTCATCCAAAAAGATAATGACAAACTTATCTAAATATTCTCGGAAAACACCATTCATTAAGCACATGAAAAAAGTTGGTGCATTTCACAACCCAAATGGCACTACTGTGAAATCATAATGACCATACCTTGTCCTGAAGGAGGCCTTGTTGATATATTCCTCTTTAATCCTTACCTGATGGTATCCTGACCTGATATCTAACTTTGAAAATATCTTTCCATCCTTCAATTGATCAAAGAGATCATCAATCCTGGGCAGAGGATACTTGTTCTTTACAGTCACTTTATTCAACTGTCTAAAATCAATAAACAATCATAATGTCCCATATTTCTTCCTCACGCATAAGAATGGGGCACCCCAAGGTGACACACTTGGGAATATATACCCCTTCTTTAGAAGTTCTTCAAGCTACATTTGCAACTCCTTCATCTCTGGTGTACTCATTTTGTAAGGATTCTTTGACACTGGAGTTGCTCCAGGCATTAAATTTATAGAGAAATCAATATATCTCTTTGGGGGTAGTCCTTGTACCTCCTTGAACACATCTTAAAAATATTTCAGGACTGCATGATCTTCCAAATTTGGCACCTTATCTTTAGGTGTCTCTTCCATATGAGTTGCAAATATTTGACACCCTTTTCTATAACATTTCTTCAGCTGCAATGATGAAATTTCTCTGATGGTCACTACCTTGGTAATTCCCTGCACTTTCCTTAGGTTCCCTTCCTCATCCAAGAAAGTAAATGCCTTTTTATGACAACCTAGGATAGCATGATGCTGGTCCAACCAATCCATCCCAATTACACAATCATAGGAACCTAAAAGCAAGATGTTCAAATATTCCCTGGTGTTCAATCCAATCATGTCCATAAGACATGACTTAACCATCTCATTAACTTTTCTTTTGGCTTTGGTAGCTAGCTACACCAACCAAGATTTTCCATGCTTGCTTCTTGGAAAATGCAAACTTTCCTCCATCTTAGGATCTATATAACTATGACTAGCTCCTGAATCAATTAAAATAGCAATGGTTTGGTTGTTGATCATACCTTCCACTTCAATCATATGTGATTGGTAATCTGCTTGTTTGTTGTTTAGGGATGCATAGGTCCTTGATACATTTCTACCCATGTCCTCCATTGTCTTAGCTTGTTGTACATTGTGAACAGTCCTCACTTTTTCACCTATGTGAGGACAATCTATGAACATATGATCTCCTTTACAACCCCAACATTGAATAGGTGGCTTCCTTGGCCTTTGACCCGATGTCTCAATCGTTCTGGGTTTTCTAGAAGTCAGTAGTCCCTGAGGATTATTTCTGAATAATGGTGGCTTAGATCAGTTCTTCCTCTTATCCATCTTGAATTTATTTTTGTCTTCCCAATATTTTTGAAAAGTTGGTATTGCTTTTTTCTGATCATATAGGCATTTATCTCTCCTTATGGTCTCCTCCAATGTTTTGGGATCATCATATTGTATTTTTTCACTGGTGAATGATGGAAATCCACTCAAATACCTTTGAACCTTAACTGTCTCATCCTTGATGAAAGAAACATACTTCAGTAGTTCTAAAAACCTTATTTCATATTCATCTATAGTCATACTCCCAAGCTTGAGTTCAAATAAATCTTTCATTTTCTTGTCATAGTATCTCTCAGTCAAGTATTTCTTCTCAAAATACTTCTTGAATTCCCTCCAAGTAACACTTTTCTGTTTAATTTGTTTCACCTGCACAAGTTGATCCCACCACATGGATGCCTTTCCCTTGAGTTGATAGATGGAAATTATTCCTTCTACATGAGAAGAATAATTATGCAATTGAAAATACCTTCTCATGATCAACAACCATGTCTCTACATCTTCATCCTTCTTGTGCTCACCATCAAATGTAGGAGGTTTGATTTTATTCATTTCTCCTCATAGCTCATCCACCCCAGACCTCTTATGATTCCTGACAGGGGATGGAATTGAGATGATGTGTGCTCTCTTATTGGAATGCCTCGGGAAGTGATGATGATGTCTTCTAACACTTCTTGTTCTTCTTTTCTTATCAGGAGACTTGTGACTTCCTGATTTGCTTGATCCACTCTCCTTATCCAATTTATTTTCTATTATGTTCAAGCTCTTCATTAACTTCGTGTTGAAGTCCTCTTGCTTCTCCTTGGATCTCATAATCCTTTAATTATTAGATTTATGTCTTTGAACATCCTTCTAAAAATTTTTAATGGTCTCTATCATATTCATGTTTTCATCCCTTCCTTCTCCATGTCCATTGGAGTTTGTTCCTTCAATGCCCAAATGGACATCCATCCCTCTGATCTCATCTTCATGGTTGTAAGTCCCCTGTGCATCTTCCATTCATATGCACTATGTGATGATCCCAATCTGATCTAGTTTTTTTTAACTCTGCAAAATGTGCATCCAACAAAACTTTGTCAGGTTAACTGACTCAACAATTTCACGAAAAATATGAACCATTTTGGTTCAATAATATATCGGAATTATTTCTTCTGATTTCCTAAAAAAATGAATTCCTAGATCAATTTTTTGGGTGAATATTTATATTCTACTATCCAACACCTTTCCAACGCCTACTCCCATGCTCCATTCTAAGTCCTGAGAAGAAAGTTATGGTTATTTGAAAATTGCCCATTAATTTTTCTGTTCACACTTCAACTTGGCGCAACTTTGTGTTGTAATTATGAATTTTTGAACCTACTCCATTGGATTTTTCATAGGATCTCAATTGAGTTTCTTCATATACATATTTTGGATATTTTGTCCATGTTTCACCTATTTTTGGGTTCTTGGCTACTAGTTACAGCCTGCTGAAGTTCTAGGCCAATTCGTGTTTTTGGTCTGGAATACTACAGGTACCTTCTTTTCCATATTAAACATTTTTAACATGACCAAAAATTTAATTCATATCTGGGAATGTCTTCTATGGTTCAATATCTTTCCATTGACTATTCCTGCGCCTCAATCTGATTCTGGAGCATAAAGTTATGGCTCTTTGAAGTTAGTTGGGTCTTAAAATTTACCCTCCATTGTTTGTGTTGTAACTTTCTCATAAAAGCTTTGTTTGACGAACGATTTACACCATTAGAAATCTCTCTCCGAGATCTTTTATTTGAGTTGCAGAGACAAAGTGTACCAAGGTATACTTTGTTCTCTTAGTTTTTGAGTAGCTAAAAACGTTGTTAAGGGCCTCAAAAACACATTGCAAAAAGATGATGTTCAAACAATATAAAATGTCATGGAAATTCGTTGGTTTTATGTTGTTGTTCACCATCCAAATGACTTAGCGCACACAAATTTCAACTTATACACCCATATTTACCATGTGTAGCAACACCATATGGTAATTCATGGTCCGCACACCTATAACCACTATGCATCACTTCTCTGTCACGCCAATAACCGGTGCGCACTACATTTGTGTCACGCGCCAATATCCACCACAAACAATTTGGTTCATGCATTAATACCTGTTGCGCACAATTTTTTTATTTCATGCGCTAATATTTTGCGCTCATTTTACGCTACGCGTTGCACCATGCCAAAGTTTAGTACACCCCCACCACGCACCGGTACTTCACACGCACCATTAATTAAACTGTCGCGCGACAACATAAACCCACATTGTGCATGCACCAACAAAATTTGTTTATGCTCTTTCAATTCTGAATGCACCATGCATGCCATTAGTATGTGTGTGAACACTGTGCGCACCTTATTATGCATATGCACATTGTGCGCCAGTATTACGCATGCGCCACTCAATTTGCATCGTGCAATGCTAAATTTAGCGCACACACCCGCATGCCAATATTTCTTCGTGCACTGCCAAATTTTAGTGCCCGCACCTGCACATCAATATTTCTACGTGCATCGCCAAATTTCAGTGTGTGCACCTGCACACCAATATTTTTCCACACAACAAAAATTTTAGTGCATGCACCCGCACACCAATATTTCTCCGCGCAATGCCAAATTCTAGTGCGCATACCAACACGCCAATATTTTTCTATGCAATGCTAAATTTTACATATCACAAGCTTTTCACTGCACATCATGCATTTTTAGTATGCCCACCTGTGCACACTAATTTTTATGCACATTGATTCCTCGTGAATTCCATTGTAGAAATTTGGGGCTTTTGCTTAACTTTTTCCCAATTTTTACCATAGACATTCTGCAACTATGAATTTTGTTCAATTTCACCCCAATAACACCAGTTCAACCTCTTCAACAACAAATCACCATGGGTTGACATTTATGGAACTAATTTTTCCCACATTCAATTCACGAATTGAGAATTTTAATCACTAATCTCACTCCATCTGTCATGGCTTCAATGTAACTTCAAATTCGACCAATTCTAGGTCTGAATTAGTTGGAATAGATATTAAATCAATAACATCTCACCACTTGGCCAAATTTCTCAATTTTATCATGAATTTAACAACAAAAATTGGGGCTTTTTCCCAATTCCGTGCAATTGTTGTTACTTTTCAACATGGACTCTCCGCAACTTGAAATTTGGCCACTTCAAAATAAATCCTCTGTGAAATTTCACTTCAACTCAACTTGCTTGGCCCATCCAGGCTCAGTGTTGAAAACTGAAGCTCTGATACCATATTGTAACATCCCCGACCACCCATGCCGATCCATGCTACTCTAGAAAACGCTTTTTATTCTTTGCTCAATATATTGTAACATACCCAACATCCAACTGAGCTATGCCACATAAATTTTTTGAACTGCATGCAATTAAAACATATACACATAGAACATTTGTGTAACTTTATATGTAAAACATAAACAAACAAATACATTATGTAAATGCACGGATTCATACTAAAATAACAGTAAACATATACATGCAGCATATACAGGAAATACCCATAAATATAAAGACGGTTATAAACCATACATAGGATAAACCCATAAAAATAAGCACGTAAATAATAATGAAACATGTAAATTTATCACACAGTTAACACTTATCTTGGTAAGAATATCACCAACTTCATGCAGACCTTCCACGAACCTCCCAGCCTTAGACCACACTGCTCATAACTCTAAGCAGTGGGTCACCCCCGAGCTAGGACTAAACTCCACCCAGGTAAAGGGATTCCTAAC
Source organism: Picea mariana (assembly GCA_032191745.1). Classification (NCBI taxonomy): domain Eukaryota; kingdom Viridiplantae; phylum Streptophyta; class Pinopsida; order Pinales; family Pinaceae; genus Picea; species Picea mariana. The sequence goes on along the minus strand of JASDQU010332121.1, from coordinate 4,186 downwards.
CAGGATAATGCATCATAGACAATAGGAAAGACTCTGTCACAGGTGCCAACTCAATCTAATATCCTATAGTCCCTCATTCCCCACATGCATGTCCCACCCTAGGAAGTCTACCCCTTCTCTTCTTAACAGTCCTTGGATTGTCCCACTTCCTTTCCGGGCTTCAACAACAGGTGAGACAAGAAGTATCAAAGCCATGTAGCTACAGTTTAGCACCTTTGGAAATCAATTCCTAGCAATTCTCTCACCTTGAGAGATTTCTCATGGGTCTGACAACCCACCTCTTCAATATCCCACGGGCCTAACAACCTGCTTCTTCATTCCAACTCCCAAGCTAAGAAAGTAGACAAATAGCTATGGTTATGGATACAGGTTCAGGTACAGTGACAGGAAAGCATAGAGGACAATTGACTGAGTGAGCAAATCATCATACCATGGCTGAAAGATTGAATGGATGACTGAATGATGGGAAAATGAACTAAGTCTAAACTATATGTATGCATGTCCCCAACTTGACACTTGTCATGTTGGGAGCCACTTTGGCCCACTTGTCCCCATCCTTAGAACTTAGGATAAAATAATTATTGTTATAACCCTAATTTGCACCAGACATACTTACATGGCATCAGGCCATCTCAGATTCCTTCTTTGCCAAAACACTATTGAACAACTCTTCTTAAAAAACCCCTTTATAAAGGCCCATGTGCCCTACTCCATTACTGCATGCGTGTACATGCTAGTTGCCCCAATACAACCCGTTTTTACCTACAAAAGCATGGAAAAAGGAAAGTTGTTGATAGAACACACAACTTTGGGCAAGTTAACTAAACCTTTCGGCCATGCATGACCGGTCATTCGACCAAATACCTAGCTCCTTCTAGCCTATAAAAGAAGGGGTAATGGTCCCATTTGAAAGGAGGAAAATCATAGTAAATAGAATATACCCAATTGAGCATTCCCCTTGTCCCAACCTTTAGCCATCCTTGTGCAAAAATAATTATAGAGAAAAGCAGTTGGAGGACAGTTGAAGAGGAGCCCAGGACCAGTTTCGAGGAGCAGTGCCGACCACATATTGTAAGTTTAGTCTTGTGAAGATTAATACAAAAAGGAATACTTTTCCTGTCCTGCCATATCATGTGTTCGAGTTGAATGTTTATCTTATGATATTGTCACAACTAACCCAACAATTAGTATATGAAATGCATGTTTGCAGCTTTTTGTTTGTTCATATGTGAATGTAGATCATCTTTGGGAGGAGGCTTGCAATCAAAAAGCGAGTGAAAGCAAAGGGATCAACATCAAATGAAGGACTTAAGTTAGAGACACTGAATCTCATTTACACCTTTGTATTGCATGAATGTGGGGTTTTGTGTTGGGAGAATAGGAAAGAGTAAAGGCCTTTGAAATGGTCATTTTTTGCATGCATGATTAGAGCCTTTAAATGCTAAGTCCATAGGAGGGATTCCCACCCACAATAATTATCCATACTTTATACTTAAGAAATATTAATATAATATTATGTTTTGGCTTAATCTCCCTAGCTTAGCCCCTTTTCCTTAACTTTTATCCCCCCCCTTTCCCTAACTAGTGGAGTTTAGTCCCCCTTACTCTTTTATCGTGGTTGGTCTGCGTGCAATGATGTATTTTATATTAATTATGAGACATATACAAAAATAGGCTCAGTGGCCTTTAACATCTAGGCTCTCCAGCCTAATCATAACAAAACTGGCTCACCAGCCTATAAAACATAACATATACACAAAGGCTCCCTAGCCTCAAAATCGTGTGCACTTAAGTTGTTGCGTGCAGTATCCTAGAATGTGGACACTTCATCATTTTATTGCGCAGTACATGCACGCACTATACCATGGAAGGTGCATACAAAAATGATATCAAACAAATCACCATCTTATGTACATTTGTATTTACATTTACAATTGGGTTTGGCCTAGGGATATTACAATTGATTCCTATACCAAGACAGAAACAATCATTTGGACACTACCATTCCTATAAACTCATTTTTCTTATTGAAAAAGAGAGGATAAGGTAAAGCAGGATGTACTTTGTTTACGACATTTTTCCTAGCTTCTCCTATCCATAAGCTTGATCCAATTCCGGGCACAAATCAATACCTGCAATGAACAACAAGAAACAAGTGACTACCTTCTACTCTAATGGATTAGGAAAAAAAAAATCATCTATGCAAATCAAATTAAACATAGACAAGCACATGAAACCACATACTTGAAGGAAATAGGCCAAGTATATTAAATGAGAACAAAGAAAACTTACATACCATGAATGATGTCAGTTGAAACTCCTCCAAGATCTCCTCGTCCAACCCTTGCATGAATCCCATGATCATAAGTCTGATATCTCCAAGATCCTTCCTTTCACCATGGAAAGCGCTCATTATATAGGATTTGGAGGTTTAACCACCATTGAGAAGCTCACTCACTAGATCCACTAAAATGGGATCTCTAAGATTTTTAGGGAGAAAATATCTCTCAAGGATTTTAGGGAGAAAATATCTCTTAAGATCCACCAAATTAATATTTTGGTTTGAGAAAATATCTCAACCATCCATGAGATTCTCAACCTCTCCTTGAGATTACGAAACTAAATGTGAGGTGGATTCTCACACTAAACAAATTTCCTTTTTATGAATATTAATAAATAATTCATGTGCACATAATATTTTGACCTTCATATGAATAATAATGAATAATTCATATGATATATTTATCTACCACATTGACTAGGGATTGTGACAAATGTTATTTTATGGTGTCAAGGTGTATGCGACACTTAGAAAGGTGCATATGAAACGTTTATGACACATGCGACACTTAGGTTGAGGTACTTAAGTGTGGCATTTTGATGTGTAACAGATGACCCCTAAAGTGTGAGGTCAGAAGAGAAACTGATGGCTGAAACACTTTAAAAATTATTCAATGCAAGGGTGTGGAGTTGGAGAACCTGGAAGAAGCTACAAAAAACCATCAAACATTATTAATATATGTTCCATTTCCAAGGAAGGCATACCTATTCTTGGAATACGAGATGACTCAAAGCATGATCGTTGACCAATACACTGCAGATGTATGAAAAATACTGACTAAGGATATGGCCACTATAGATACAATGTGGATCCATACCTCCATGACATGAATTGATCGTAGCCATGAAAAATAAACAATGGAGCTACAAGATGATAAAACATGGCCACGAACCAATACAATGTGTATCTATGTGACAGTATATATATCAGCATGCTCAAATGATCTCCTTCGAAGCCTGGGAAAATAAAATAACATAGTGAACTCTCAACCCAGGGTATTCATCCCAATCCCTATGTGGTATGAATCTATCCATTTGAATATATGATTTGATGTTGAACATGGTAGATACCACTTGATTACCGATCATTTAGGTAAATCGTCAAAAAATGCGAGGGAAATCACCAATGATGTCAATGACTCCCAAGGTACCCTAGTACATTCCAGTGAATGTGAATAAATGAGCTAAGGTCGAACATTCGTGGAATAATTTGATCAGAGGTCAATGATGTAAACCTATTATCGGAAGCGAGGAGGCATTCCATTGAGGCATGTAGGTGCCATGGTACTAACTTGTTTCTAAGTCTAATTCTCAGATGATGTGTTGAAGTCAACAGGAAAAGAATCATCGAAGGAGGCCCTTGATGTATCCCCCATCATCGACATGAAACTGAAACAGGAAAGTGATGTAAGATGGTGAATCGAATGAGTATGGATTGACATAGGAAATGAAAATTGGAAACACTACAGATGGATGATTTGAGGTGACACTTCCCTTGAACATGATGAGGCATGAAAACTGACTTGGCAGAATTGACTTGATGAGTACCAAGAATGTAATGTGATAGAAATAAGAGCACTCTTTGACTGGACGAAAAAGTATGGCAACACATGGAATTGGTATGACTCAGAGACAAGAAGATTACCCAACTGTAACAGGAGACACAAACAGATGCCATGTTCAAGGGAGACAATAGCTTCCATAAAGGATTCCCAAAAACTTGACCCATTTCCTTCAATTTTTCCCCCACCCAGATAGATGAGTACCTCTTTTTCATTTAATGAGCTCGAGGAGGGTAACAAATGCTCGATATAACTTACCTTTGGTAAATTCCTCTTCCTTTATT
>JASDQU010332118.1:1297-12815 GCA_032191745.1 Picea mariana | reverse complement strand
ACCAAAATCTATCCAATGTTATCTGAGAATTAATGTAGTTAAGGAAGAGAAAATCCAGGGAACAACACTATGTCGAAACACCAGACTCGTATGACCATTGTAATATGCTCAGACTTTAAGTAAATGGGCACGAATAGGATGAACCCGAATGTTTTTAGTATACAACACAGGGTACAAAGCATTTTTTATCTAGGGTTACGTCGAATGTTACTATCTGAAAACAATCAATTAAGAAATTCCAGTCATAAGAATTCATTGGTTGTTGGGAAAACAGAGAACCGAAATCAAACCCAAGACCAGGCACTCAACCAGAATAGCCAATGAGATTTCTATGTCATAAAATAAGAATAGCATACAGGTACAGCATGAATCACTAACCTAATACGAACTTCTGGACCATAGTCCCGGTGAAGCATAGCATGTGATAGCACAAAGAGAAATCAATGAATGTAGGGGACAACTAACCAACTACTTACTAATAGAACACTATCTGTGTGAATTCGTTGGGAGGAAATACAAAGAACAGGAGGCCAGGAAACCTTTCCGAGCAACTAAGTAGAACATATAACAATAGAAGAGTCACTTACTGGTAAGAAGAACAGTCATGGCAGGTTCTCCAATGTCGCCAATCTCTCCATGCCGAATGAAATCCAAGGAAACAAAGAGAAAATGCAGAGCCCAACTACAGAACAACTTTCACAAAAATGACAGGCGAATAGCTATTGTGACCCTAAATTACGAACCCCAGATAGAGTGAATGCTAAGGGTACAACGAGAAGAGCATCCATGTCACGTAAGTGACTTGGCATGTTTGGGTTGGACTAAGGTACAGGGTTGGCCCTCGTTTTTTACCTACCTTCTTTAATGGTCCGTCGGAGGTTTAACTCTCGACTATCATAAATATCATGTCACATTTAATGTATTTACAAAGTAAAGAATGGGTTTCCTCGAAACCTACGATGTTGAAATCCTCAGTCTCCAACCACTACCCAATCTAGTTAGCACCAGTTAGTTAGAGTACGCTTAAATCGGGTAGAGATAATCAATGGTTAGCATAGGGTTTTTTTTCTAACTAGAAAACCGTTAGGTAGCATTGTAAATGAAAGATATTCAACCAATCAAAGTGTTTTACAAAGGAAGTATGTCAATGAATTTGGTCACCTATTTGGAAGAGCCAACAACTTATGATAAAATGAGTGTATCGCTAAGATAAAACTCGACACCCAATGCATTGTGTATAAAGTCATATACATGGACTTGGAGTTTAGACTTGCACATATATGTGGAGATGCATTTAGAGGAGAGGTTAGGATTCTAATTCCTATGCCTATGTTTTAATTTTCAAATTAATACCAAGTATAAACTTATAACCACATACAAATGTTAGTATGACCTAAACGAACATTGAAAGAAAATGCTAGATTGTGGGTCTGTCATTTTGGAAAAAGAGAAATTAGGCACACTAGATATCAGAGTTTAACAATGGAAATAAAAGGTTATTTCTTTATAATAAGTCTGTCTTTAAGAAATTGAAGGTTAATGTCCCTTAGAAGAAAAATATTTTTTATGACGAATTTGAGGTACAATACAGCCATACTCAATTTTGAGCTCTAAGTTGAAATTTATGGTTCTCTAAATTTGACATTTATGTCCAATTTGTAATTTTTTCATTGTCACAATCAACGTTGAATACCTACTTGATCTGAAAGTCCTTATATGTAAAAAAAAAATTTAAGTACGCAAAAAATATGACCAAATTTAGGAAATGAAAATTGTCTTTGACTATTTGAAAATAAGATGTGAATGTCTTACTTATCCATAAATTTCACTAACATTGATGAATAAATTGCAAAAATAAAATGTTAAAATGAAGTAAAGTAAGATCAACAACAATTCAAAAGGCACATAAAAAATTTGTTAACGAAGTTCACCCATCTTGGGTTATGTCTCTGGGTCCCTTTTCAATCAGTGAGACAACTCTTTAATGTTCAAATTCCAAAAATTACAATGAATGGACTTTTGAAGTTCACCCATCTTGGGTTATGTCTCAGGGTCCCATAAAAAAAATCCTCTTACTGAATTCCTCATGAAATTCTGGGAAAAATGAGTATAAACTCGATTATGTTCGGAACATGTGCTTAAAAACTCCTTTTTGCACGTATAACGAGACTATGTGTTTCATACATAAAAAATTGGACTAACACTTTTTATACATAGAAATTTTACACATAATAGATATCGCCATCATATTTCTCTCGAAATTATGAGAAAAATGAGTACAAACACCATATACTTCCCTCAAAGAACCCAATAGCACGCAAAACGAGGCACTTCAAAACTATGAATACATCTTGCATCCAAACCGAGAAACAAATATACAAATGGCACAAATTTATATGCAATAGCTTTCTTTGGCATCCATTTCCATGGTTTGTACACTATCTAAGCACTAGTTTATATAGGTGTGGGCGACCTAATCGATCCCCTTTATTCTCACGTTGAATTGTATAAACTTCAATATATTATTCATTGTTTGTTATAACAACTAGAACACGTGGCACATTGGTAAGGGAATCTTTGCTAAAATGTTGGAATATTGCTTGGAATATTTTGTTGGAGGTCATGAGTTTGATTCCCATGGGGAACCAATTTTATTCTACCTTATTCATTATTGGCCAATCAGAGAGTGCCACATTGCACTCTCTGATTGGTCCATGTGCAATGATGTCATTGTTCCACCTATATGCCATGTCATTGTACGGATCCTCCACTTGGTGCTTTCCCATTGGTCCATGTCACCCTATTGACAGTACTTGCCACGTCATCATATGGATGACACATGCCACTTTTTTATTAGTCCACATGGGTGCCTAAAAATGTCATTTTCTAGTGACACATGTCACTCTGTCATGTTGCCACATCACCCTGCTAATGTCAAGATGACATCATCCTGTCAGTTGTATGAATTGTATGGATAAGTCACATGGAAACCTGTGAGATTTCCACTTACCACCCCTACTTTGACTTTTGACTTATTTAACCAAAACTTTGGCAGACCATAACTTCTTCATATGAACTTTGTTTGAGGTGATTTTTGCATCATAGGAAATCTATCATCGAGATCCACACGATGGATTCATTTTCAAAATCATTTGAGAATATCATTTTTTGAGCATTTTAGATCCTCTTCCATCACACCTCCCCACTAAAGAACTTTTGGACCTCCAAAAGTATGGATCATTCACAAATGAAGTGAGGGTACTATCGCCTCATTTGTCTAGTATCATCCACCTTTCTTTCTTGGATAAAAAGCACTTGACTCATCACAATGATATCAAAGACTGAAAAAAAACTACTAACTAAGTTAACCATTCCCTTAAATTCACAAACTCCACCATTCATTGTTGCAGTAGCTAACCATACTCCACTGATTAATAATAAATTGAACAACAAAAATGAATATACAGATGCGAAAGAGAATGAACCATCAACATATTTGTCCTTCTTAATAGGAACAACATCAACCAAAACTAGAACTATTTTACTTTCAATCGTAGGCTATGAATAAAGATCCTCGATACTAACATTAACTAGCATGTGTCTTGTAAACAAAGTTACCAACTTAATGAGAACTCTCTAGAGTTCCCCTTTTTATAGGTCACATTTTTCACCCTTGTTTCAAAAAATGGTGCTACCAGTAGCACCCTTTTTTTGCAAGGTGGTTAAAATTGCGACTTGCTTGAAATCATTGTCTTGACAACCAATACTATTAAAATTGCATTGCATAAAATTAACACTCAAATCAAAAAGCGATGCTACTGGTAGTAGCCTTCTTATTTTTGGAGTCAAAATTGTGACTTAATTGAAAAGGCAGTCTCGATCACTGGTATTGTCATGAACACAGAACTTCAAATTAACTTGTTAATCGAAAAGTGGTATTTTATTTATTAATCAATTTTATTTTATCTTTTAAATTTAATTAAAAATAAATAAATTGAAAAAAGAAACTCTCCATACATGTTATTTTTTAATTTAAAGAAAAAAAGATATATGTTTATATTTAATTTTTTTTCGAAAGAAAAATGAAACACATTTTTCTAAAAAAAAAGATTTTTTTAATGAAAAACTCATCTTTTAAAATGAAAAATTGTCTTGTCTAATGAAAATACACATTCTTTAAATGAAAGTACAATTTTTTAAATGAAAAATCACACATTTTTATTAAAAAATAACACTTTTTTTTTTTAAATGTTGAAAAAAAAAAAAAATTACATAAAGCCTTAAAAATAAAACTTTCACTTATTTAAAAACAATATTTCGAAAACCAAAATTAATAAAATAGAATCATTAATATAAAAAAATAAAAAGTTATAAATCAAACTTTAATATATATATATATATATATATATATATATTAAAACAAATTTAAAAAAATATAAACATCAAAAATAAAAAAATCACAATAAAAAACAAATTTAAAATAAAAATAAAAATTAAATTAAATTTAAACTTTAAAAAAATTAAATAATTTTTTTTTAAAGAAAATTAAAATAAAAAACTCACCACATTTTAAAAAATTAAAATAACGTCAAGTGGAAGCGGGGATCCCTCCCCACTTACCATCGTATTATTGCATCAAAAGGAGCTCTACATCCTAATATGGGAGAGATGTCCATGTAACATAACACATTAAAATAACAGTGAAAAATTCCAGAAAAATAATAACATAATATTAAAATAATAAATAAACATTAAAAATATATATAAATAAATAAAAACACATATAAACAATGAGTCGGATCAATTAATCAATCAATGCAATAATAAAAAGATGTATATAGTACCACCAACATAGATCCATCTTGACCCCGGATTTATCAAGTGTCGAGAGGGATCAAATCTCTAGAGGTGCAAACCTTTAACCTTTTCTCAAGTTTTGCACTCTAAAAAAGGTTTTCACCTCAGGAAATTGGATCTCTCTCGGTGCTTGATAGATCTGGGGTTATAATGGATCTATGATGGTATATAATATAATGGTAAGACCATTGTATTATATATAGTACAATGGTAAGTGGGGAGGGGGCATCTCCCTCCCCCCTTTCCACCTCATGTCGTGAGTTGGGCCACCTCACGTTATAAGGTGGAAAGGGGGGAGGGCATTATCAGTCATCGCCCCCTCCCCCCTTACTATCATTTTTTTAATAAAAAACGATGGTAAGGGGGTTGGGGGTGATTCCTAACATCTCCCTCCCTGCTTCCACTCGATTTTTTTACAATTGTTTAAAATGTGGTGTAATTTAAAAAAAAATAATTATTATTTTTATTAATTATTTTTGAATCTTGAATTTCATTTTCTTTTTATCTAAATTTAAAAAACAACTAGTTTGAGGGGAAGAAGCACAGTTGGAAACCCTAGCGCTCCGTAGCAATCCCTTCTCGACTCTTTGCTTGCTCTGACACCTACGGTTGTACCTGTTGCATGATCCACACCAATATGAACAAAATCCCTGCAATTGTGCGAGCAGAATGAGTCCAGGGGGGGGGACCCCTTCGTACAACAATGTAATGGCCAACGACAGCGTGGGAAAAAGGGCCAAATGACCSACCTTTGAGATGTCGCAGCACTTGAGAGAGAAGCTCCTGATTAGAGAACAAGGACTTAGAAAAGCAATGGATGTGGAGCCAAGCACATCTCATCCAAAGGGATCTAGCAGATGAGAACCCGGTAAGTGCATTCCCTAGTCAGAAAAACCCCCTAGATATCTTATTAGCTCAACAAGGGTAGGAGAACACACCCAGTTCATGCGGGAACACACCTTAATCGACAAGTTCTTGGGACTTCGACCCTCTGGACGGGATTTAACACGCTGGATCATATTGGTGGAACCCTAAGGGATATTACGAGGCTTAGATCAGCTCCAAAGGGTTCTCATGATCATCCTTTACAACCTTGAAGACAAGAACAAAATATTTGACAATGGGTCGTACTTCTACAACTCAACAGAGCTATTACTATGTTTTTGGACAGACCGCTTTAGTCCAGAAAAGGAATAATTTACAATGGCCCCCGTCTGGATCAGGCTCTACTTCTTACCACATGAGTTCTAGTTGGAAGAGATACTTATGGGAATAGGAAATATTGTGGGAAGATATGTCAAATCATCAGAAGCCAAAAAACAAAGAAAATACACCTCCTATGCCAAGATCTGTGTATACATGGACATCTCAAAAGAACTACCAGGTTCAGTAACCCTATAATATCAGGATGAATATTGGAACCAAACCATCGACTATGAACACATCCCCTTTCGCTGCAGAAAATGTCATGAACATGGCCACCTCTTTCAAGATTTCACCTTGAATGTCCAAGCCCCCAAAGCTGGAGAGAACAAGCAGAAAGACGGCTTCACCACAGTCACAGGCCAGAAAAGAAACTCGCCAAAGAAGAAAAACCCAGACAACACCCCAAAGATCATCACCAAGAACTCCTATGATATCTTGAATCAGTTGTCGGAAGAGGAAGAGATTCAAGATCATCATAAAAAAAAGATCCAAAAGAAAGGAAAAAGTTAGACCATGCACTCAGCTACCCAAAGTAAAGAAGATCACCAAGGAGACAAAATGGGGGAACACGGAGATACCCTGATGCAGCTAGATAAACAAGACCTAGAAGATATAGATCTAGAAAAGCTAGAGGAAGATTTTAATTGGAAGGATCTGCAAACCATATTTGTATAACAACTCAGAAAATTTCTTAAAGTTTTTCTATATTCCACCGTCGGATCGACAACATGGCTAGGCATAGCCATATATCCAAATACAGACTCAAAGCGTGCTCCATGGGAAGGCAAAAGAATGGGATGAAAATCCGCCCACCAGCTCATCAAAGAGGTAGGGAATTTTATGCTCAACTCAGGCCAGGCCCATAGTCTCTCAGAGGGATACCTCCACCCACCTCCCCAATCATCATGATGAAGGTCATAACTTGGAACATCAGGGGAATCAATGGAAGATCTAAGTAGAGGACTCTTTGAGACTGTATAAGTGCATAAAATCCAGATGTGCTCTTACTACAAGAGACAAAGTGTGTTGGAGCAAAGGTGGAAACTATTGTCCACTGATGTTGGCGATTGTGTGAGTCCATCTACACCGACTACTTTGGCATGTCAAGCAGCCAAGAAATCTTCCATAACTGTCACAATGGGCCAACCCTTCTCTATTTTTGGTATGATAACAACATACTTCACAGCCATAGGATCGACCAAGGAAGGGGCTATCACAAATGTCTATGGACCCCAAAGCCCACAGGAAAAAGAGAGCTTCCTGAAGAGGATAAACTCCATCAAACCACTTCTAAGCACGCCAAACTGGGTGTTGGGAGGTGACTTCAACATGATACTTACACTGGAGGAGAAAACCGAGGGCACTAAATGACTAGAGAAAGACAGCGGTAAGTTCAGAACCCTCATTGATCAGTTAAATATAGTAGACATAGAAGCCCGGAATGGCATCTTCACCTGGTCTAATTGAAGATCGAGACATCAGTAGGTTGTTTCCGACTAGATCGGTTCTTTTTCACGGAAACTCTACTGATGGAGGACTCTTCCATAGAAGCCAACATTCTTCCATGAGCAGGCTCAGATCACTAGCTAGTCTCACTCAGCCTGGACGCAGAAGAAACACCAAAACTCAAACCTTTCAGATTTGAGAAATTTTGGCTTTCCCACCCTGAATTCCACAGGCTAGCAAAGACCTGGTGGAACCAGGAAGAAATAGAATATGGGACCTACATGTACAAGGCCTCAAAAATTTCAAGGAAGATGTGAAGCTATGGAATAAAACCACCTTTCGGAATATTCTTCAACAAAAGCAGGAAATCGAGAACAAACTGGAAACTCTACAAAAGATCGTCATCGCGGGAATCGGAACCAAATAACTAATGAAGGAAGAGGAGGAGTGGTGAAAATCCCCCTTCTCTCCAAGGGCTACGCTATCTCTCGAACTTAGGATCTTCTCAAGACTGAGCTAAAAACAGCCTTTGATTCTCCGCTGGAAATCTTCACACAGTAACCACGGGTTATCTTATGTTTCAGCCCGTGCAAACAAACCTTAAGCACAAGCCTCCTCCTTATGTCTAGTGGCTATGACCACGCACTTGTCCCAAAATATGTTTCGATATTTTGCATATTGGGTATTTCGGTATGAATCCCCCTTGACTTTCTCTATTCCCGAAATCCTAAATAAGGGCTTAGCACATGCTAGCTCCTCCCTTAGCTTTCACCAACGTGACCCTTCACTATGACCTGGGCCTTATCCTTCAAGCATTTCAGGATTTCACATTTCACGAGATCGACGAACTCTTCTCCTCCTTTCTCCCAATCACCGAACTCCTAAAATTTTACCCGCGTCAATCGATGGTTCCTAACACTCCAAGATCTAACAGTCCAGATCAAATCGTGAGTTTTTGTTTCAGGAATTCTCAAAACTCTTTCCCTTTGAATTTTCCAATTTGAAAGTTAGGGAAATCCTAACTCAATGTCGTATCTAACAATCCACAATCCTCTAAAATATAATGGTCTAGATCCTTTCAGCACTTCGTGTTTTGGGGTTTTCGAAAGCAATTTCCTTCGTTCTCCCAACTTCTAATGAAATAAATCAACAATTCGATCTTCCCTTAGATCGACGGTCGTTATTCCTTCTGATCTTTCAAGTGTTCAATTTCTTCTGAGCAAGAACTGTGCAATCATGTTTTCCTTCTCGAGACTTGGTATCAACAATTGATCCATTGGTTTATCCAATGGGGGCATGGGAGCCCTTGCTTCCCCCTCTTGGTCCAAGTGATCTTGAGTCTCCTTCTGAATTCAATCTCATTGTTTGTAGATCCTTAAGCCCTCTCTCTTGTGATTCTTCACGGATAGACTCTGCCAGTCCTGGCCAGATCCTCCATCGTTATATGGAATATGGTTAGTTTACTTCACCCTTTGGGACTGTCGACCCTCCTTTGCATGATTTCTCAGATTTTTAATTGCCTTCATATGAGGCTATCATTGAAGCCATTACTATGGTTTCTACACCGTGGGAGGACTTACACTATGGCTTGTGTTTTCTTCCCTTTTGGGATACTTTCCAAGTTGACTATCGAAGAGACTCTTGGTTTGAGCCTAGCAGTGGGCTCTACCTAAACCAATTTCATACATGAGTCATAGCCCTCTAGAGTCTTATTTTAAGCCCTTTTCAGACTCTTTAAACATGAAAAGATTTTCGAGCGATCTTGTTTCCCTTCATGCTTGCCAAACTAAAACTTGAAGGCACGTTTGTCCAACGGTATTTTACACCTTTTTCAGTTTGGAAGGTCAATTGTAAGAACAAAGGTATACTCTAGGAACTTCGGTTCGCTATCAGAGTATTCTCAGGTATAATTTTAACCCTTTTTGGGGCCTGAGGGACTAAATTTACGAAAAAGGAACCCCCACAGAGTCCATAGTTAAGCTCTTTTTAGACTCCCTAAAATTGAAAATATTGTCAAGTGAGTTTGTTTCTTCACACTCATTAAACTAGTCCAGAAGAACATCCTTTACGGAGTCCATAGTTAATCTCTTTTCAGACTCCTTAAAAGTGAAAAGATCATCGAGTGACCTTGTTCTTTCACACTCATTAATTGGTTTAGAAAAACATCTACTAGGATGAGTTTACCCCATTTTCTAGCCTATAGATTAAGGAGGAAAAAGATATACCTCGGGTGATTTGTCTTGACGGGAGAGTTCTCCTAATTAAATTTTACTTTTTTGGGCTAAGGAGACTAAATATAGAAACAGATAGCAAGTCCATATATAAGCTCTTTTCAGACTCCTTAAAATTGAAAAGATTACTTAGTGATCTTATCTTTGTCACACTCGTTAAAATGGTTTTGAATAGACATATTTCCGGTGCTAGTTTACCCCTTTTTTGAGCCGACTAGACTATCTTCGAAAAAAATACCCCAGTGGAGTCTTATTTTATGCTTTTTTAGATTCTCTAAAAATGAAAAAACAACAAGCTTACCTTTTCTGGGCTCATAAAAAATACATTGAAGGGGGTTTCATCATGTCTTTCTAATCACAGTTGCATATTTGTGTCTTTAGCCTAATGTTGGCTCCATGTTGCTCTCAAATGAACCTTTGAAGCATGCCTTATATGCAAGCCTTGTAGCACTTTGCCTATGCGATCTGACACCTTGACCCATGGAGGAATTTTCTCGAGTGTCCTTTTCCTGCACATGTCTCGTTGCTATGAGCATTAGTGTGTTCCTTGTGCTTGGAAATAGTATGCTTGCGACACTCGTTCCTCCTTTGTAACATAGCATTCTTTTATTTTTTTTCAAGCTCTACAAAATATTGAAAAAGACAAAAAAAATCAAATATACCCCAAAAAGAGGATGGGAAAAGTATTTTCTTTTTATGGCAGCACAATGAGTCGCCCTTGTACAAAGCAAATCCTTTCGTTTGTTCGTTAAGATTTGCGATTTAATATGACCTTAGGAAGTTGCTCTCGTAGCATAGAGTTATGTCCTCCTTCGTTTGGTTATCCTTCCAAACACATGGAGATTTTGTGTTGCCTCCTACCTCGTGAACTTATGTCAATGTCATACTGCCTAAGTCTGATCATTAGTCGTGCTCTTACTTAGGCCATCTTACTTACTATTTTTTCCAAGCCAACACTCAACAGCTCTTCTTAAAAACATTATTTTTGAATATATATGCTCCATGCACCATTATTTCATGTGTATGTACGCTAGATGCACCACTACTGACTGTGTACGTATGCTATTTGCACCACTACTACCCGCGTATGTACGCTAGCTACACAATTACAGCCCGCATATGCGCACAAAAGTTTCAAGGGATTCGTTGAGATTATGGGCTATTGGGTAGTTTCCCAACTAATTCACCGCCTATAGCCTGTCATCCAACCGAATAACCATATTTTTGTCATATAAAAAGAGGTGTTGGTGTCTCATTCCAAGGAGAAACATAGCAACAGTGAAACTCTGCCCATTTCATAATTTGCAGCCACATTGTGAGTTGAGCCAAAATTCCCTATTCTTGCTTTTTTCCTCATTCATAATCCTATGCCCATTCTCTAGAGAGAAGTGTGAGAGAAGAAGGATACGTGGAAGCAGTTGGAGCTTGGTGAAGAGGAGCCTAGGACCGGGTTCGATGAGCAGTCATCGATCTCATTTTGTAAGTGACTTTGTGAGATTAATATAAAGAAGTAATTGTTATAGCAAGATTTTCCTCACCATTGCTATCTTTCACAGAGGGCCTTTTTCCATTTCCCTATGCAGACTTATCAACCCCCTTTTTGATAAATCTAGAGCCAAAATTATATATTTTTCCACATATACGCTTCCTAACTGCTTTGCAAGATGTGTATATACTTGTTGCTCCACTACAACTCGCGTATATCAGGATTTGTGCCAGAAAATACAAAATGAGGTCAGGTTTCCATGTCACGACAAATGATCTCTGATAATTGGCCT
>JASDQU010332117.1:6398-17213 GCA_032191745.1 Picea mariana | reverse complement strand
CAAAGCCTCGTTGTAATCATCTTCTTGAGAATGCGAGTAGCCATCACATATCTTCTCAGAGATAAGCTACCACCATTCTAGCGAGTCTTTCACTCTATATTTTTACGGTCTCTGTACATTTCTGTCATTAATAGAAATCATGTATTACTGTATATATGTGTTTATAGTTGCATCTCTAATACATTTTTGTTATATTATTGAATATTTGTGATATCTATATGCATTTCTTTATTATATCTCCGATCTCATTTCGTGCCGAAAATAATCCGGATCAGTTCCTGATGCCAAGCATCTTCCCATAATCTAGCTGTTTAACCATTCCTAATTTTCCAAAAGCTATGATATTGAATCCAATTTTTATTTCTCCAAGCTAAACTCCATATTTCCAATCCCTCCCATGTACCTATGAAACGAATAAGGTCCCGAGGGATACTGTCAAGGGCGTATTTTTCTTTCCATAGTTTGTCCCACGGAACTGATATATCTTTGACCCATCTCCACCAAATTTTTTCTCCATAAGCGACATTTGTCATTTGTGGGTCTTGCAAACAAAGTCCACCTTTGTTTGTTGGCCAACATAGTTTATCACAGGCCACTAGTGCCTATTTCTTTTTATCCTCTGCACCTCTCCACAAGAATTTCCTCTGTATTGCTCTGAATTTTTGTAAAATTCCTTTTGGGGATAGGAATACTGACAATTAATAAGTTGGGATAGCTTGTAAAATCGTCTTCTTGAGGACTAGTCATCCTGCAAAATTTAGAGCTCGATAGGTCCATCTTTTGACTCTGTCTTGTAGTTTGGTTATAATACCTTCCTAGGTTGTATTCTTACCAACATTATCCGTTAGTGGTACTCCCAAATACTTCGTGGGGAGGGTATTCCTCTCAAATCCCAAGACATTGGATATGTTCCTTTGAACTACAATGTTCGTGTTGAAGAAGTAAATCATGGATTTAGAGTGATTTATTTTTGTAACCGAGAATTCTCCAAAATCGACTAAGATTTCCTTATAATTTTTTTCCTTTGTGACTATTGGAATTCCATGTAGCATTGTATCATCCACAAATTGTTGATGAGTGGTTGTGGGGAATTCTTCATACATTCAGAGACCTTTTATAGTTCCTTCTTTTGTTTCAGCTTTGATAGATCTGCTCAAACCCTCCATCATAAGAATGAACATGAAGGGGGATATAGGAACCTCTTTTCTGAGACCCATAGAGGGGTAGAAAGGTTTGGCAGGGGCTCCATTGACCAGTATTGAGAAACTAGTCATGGACACCAGATTCATTACCCATTGTATCCAATTATTATCAAAGCCATAGGATTCCATTGTTTTTTCCATATAATGCCAGCTTTGTTTGTCATATGCTTTGGCAAAATCCAATTGTATGATCATGCCATATTGTATGATTATTTCATGATCTTGAATAATGTTTTCCAATATTTTCCTACCTTCCATGAAACCTGACTGTTCCTTTGAGATCAGTATGGGGAGGAAGGGTTTCAGTCTGTTTGCTGTAACTTTTGAGATTATTTTGTACACAACATTGCAGAGGGATATCAGTCTAAATCAGTCTGGATTCCTCGCCTCATTTTCTTTGGGGATCAATGTGATGAAAGTAGAGTTTGGATATTTAGGAATAGAGGTCAAGTGTCTTGAATCTTCCACTATACCATAAATATCTTGCTTTACCATGTCCCAACAAGATTTGAATAAGTCCACTTTGAAGCCACTGGGGCCTCAGGCCTTTCCATTTCATGTCTCATGAACGTCTTGGTCAAATGCTTCTGGTGAGATTGGTTTCCTTAAATTTTGATTATTCTCCTCTATTACCAATCTAGGAATATGCCTCAAAAAAAATTGGATTTCCTCTGAATGATGTAGATTGGGTTCTCTTGCTATGTCCTGAAAGTTCTTAACTAGATATTTTTCAATTTATTGATGAGAATCTCTCTCTATTCCTTCCTGGTCTCGGATTTTCAAGATTCTATTATGAGTTCTTCAAGCTATTGTCAACTTATGGAAAAACTTTGTGTTTTTCTCCCCTTCCTTTAACCATTGCACTCTGGATTTCTGTCGTTGTAATATTTACTCTTTCTTACATATTTTCTCTCTTCTTGATGTAAATGGATCTCTTTATATTTCCTCTCCTCATTGTAGACTTCTTGAATACACAATTCTTGAATCCGACATATTTTTCCTTGGAGCTCTTTTTTTTCTTTGTCAATGTTCCCGAAGACTTCTTGATTCCATTGCTTTAATTTTTTCTTTATATGTTTTAATCTACCTTGAAGTCTATATATTTTTGTCCCCTTTTCCTGGATGTCCTCTTTCCACCAAATCTTGATATTCTCCTTGAAGGTTGGGTGCTCCATCCAAAGACTCTCAAAATGGGAAGGCCTATTTTTTGGGGTTCCCTAAAAATTTTCCTCCAGCAAAACTGGCCAATGGTCTGATTCCCCCCATGGAAGGATGTTGCCTTCCATATATATATACGTTGCATTAAAATTGATTTCGAGATTAAAAATTTGTCTAATCTCGAGGCTACTTGGTTATGCAAAGATCTTTTGTTGTTTCATGTAAAAATCCCATTAGTAGTTCTTATATAAACTAGGTTTGTTTTTCCTATAAAGGATGAGAAGACCTCAACATCTCTATCCAATCTTTGGACTCCCCCTTTCTTCTCAGCCAGGGTGACAATTATATTAAAATCACCTGCTAAAATCCATTGAGGATTCATATTTCGATCCCTGATTTTTTCTAAGTCTGTCATCATTTTTCTCTTATCTTCCAGAGGTTGAGGGACTTATACATTGGTGCACATAACCTTATTTGGAGTCCCTATGACTTGAAAAAATACTAATAAATCATTCCTTGTAGCTTATGTCGAGATCAGGTCTACTTTTGTGGGTTCCACAAGGTGAGAAGGCCCCTGGTCGAATTTTGACTATCAATATCTAAAAAATTGTAAGTATTCCTACTTATTTGTACCATGTTATCAGTTGTACATTTGGTTTCCTGTATAAAACATATATATGGTTTTTCCATTTTTAACTTATTTTTGAGAATTTTTTGTTTCATGGGGCTATTCAATCCTCTTATATTCCAAGTGATAACCTTCATTTTAAACCATGTGGGGGAGAGGTAGGGAAATGTTTTTTGATCTTACCATAACTTATCAAAAGTGCTCCCAGTTCCTGTAGTACCACATTGTTGAATTTTTTCCCCTTATTTATCTTAGATTTCTTTGGTGATTGAGGTTGTTGGTTGTCTCCCGGTTTGATACCCAGGTGTCCTATCTCCCCATGCATCTGTTTGATTCCTCTAGATTTTTCTTCCTCCCTCATTAGAAAGTGATATTGAATACAATCTAGTTGCTCTGAAGGGATGGTATCCATACCTTGTTTTTTCCATTGGTCAAAAATATTCTAAAGGTCAATCCCTTCCCTTTCCACGATGTCGCGTAGATCAGGATCCTTTGTTCCAACTTCGCTTGGTGTCATTTCAGAATTACCATCCCCCTCCTGCATTGGAGTGTTTATGTGTGGATTTATGTCTGATGTTGATCCTTTGTAAGTCTTGGTGGTGTCTTGAGATTGTTGATTCTCTATTTCCTTATTTTCCCCCTTCCTATCAGGTTCCCTCTCCCCTTTCTTCTCATGTCCAGTTTCTCCATCTTGGGTTTGGTTCTCCGCCAAGCCTTCGAAGTTGTTCTTTGATTCAGGGTTACCAGTTGTGGAGGGTTTTCTTTGTCATCTATTTCCTTTACCTTTGTAATTTGGTCAAACAAAGCCTTCCTCATCTTGGGGTTGTTTTGTTTTATCTTGATCTATTTTTTTGTTTAGCGGGCATTCCCTGAATAGATTCCCATTTTCATGACATCTCCTGCATCTAAATGAGATATGTTCATAATCAATATTTGGGATTCATCCCTAATCCCTAAATTCCAAGTATATTTCTTTCGGTAGTGCAATCGAGATGTCCATCTCAATACATATTCTTTCAAATGAGGTGTACTTTCATTTTAAGGTTGCATGTGATGCCTTGACAAATTTTCCCAGATTATTTCCTAGTTCCATGAAGGTGGTTGGTAGCCAATAGTCTAGAGGTAGGGAATAAAGTCTGATCCAGACTGGCACACACTTAAAGGTCTCCTTTTTCGGGGAAATTGTTTCCTTCCATGGTCTCATATACAATCCGCCTGAGGCATGAAAATAGGGCCCTCCATCAAACACCTTGTCTCTATCTTCTAGGTTCATGAAGACAACTATAAAAAAACCTTTTGGTCCTAGGTGTAGATCCACCTCTCCACTTGGTTTTCAATGGTATTTGATCTGGCTTCATAGGATTTTTTTGGTGGGCCATAATCCCATAAACTTGCAGATCAAGGCATGCACCCTCATCTGATCTCTATATTCTTGAGTCTGCGGATATTCTAGAACAACGTTTGGGATCATTGCCATTTTTGGTTTTCATGGGTTTCTCCCTCCCACCCCATTTGGATGTGATGGGTCTGTCGCCTTGCCTTGTTTCTCTTTGTTCTCCTCTCCTTCTTATCCTCTTTTTTCGTGCTTGTCCTCGCCTTGCATCTCTGACACTAATCCAGATTCCCCCGACAGTGGGGCCTTGAAACCTTCACCGCGTGGACCTTTCCCTTTATCGACCATGACTTTCCTGTAGGAGGGAGTCCCTCTCCCTCCCCCTTTGTTAACCATTCTACTCTCTGAAGCTCCCTGGATACCTGGAAAAATAAAGGTTCCCACGAGTCGACCCTCCACTTCCTCTCTTTCAATCCCTGTCACCAATATATGATAATGGGCATTCTTACCAATATAAGTAAATCTATTATTAAACACATGAGATTCATCATATTTCCAAATTTATAATAATAAAATAAAATTATTTTATTTAAAAATCAAATTAAACTTAAGCCCTTTCTTACATCTAAATTCTACATTATATGAGAATACTAAATTTATTATTTAAAAAAAAAAATTCAATCTCTCATAATTATTTTTCTTTTTTATATCTTTTACCATCGTAACTTTTTTCTTCAATAAATGTTAATATAATATTTTCATTTATAAATATTTCCATTGTTTTAAATTAAATATTTTATTTATTAGTTTATATTTGTTATAAATAAAATTTATAAAATATTTTTGTTCCTACCAAATATATAAAAACAAACAATTAAAATATTTTATCCCCACATATATATAATTTAAATTTGTAATTTTTATTTATTTAAAATTAAATAAATTACAATTATCATAGCCATAAGCCATTAGTTATATATAGAAGATCTAGATTTTTTCCCATGTCAAAATAACTTTATTGGTCAAAATGTTACGGGCATCAATGAGTTTAAGGTGTTATACAAGGGTTTGATGAACTTTTCTTATTAATTGAACTTCCCCGGTTCCAATGAATCATGGAATTTTAATTTGGTTAAATGGAATTATATAATTAAAGTAAGATGTCATTTGTGTAATTCAAAATTATAATGAGATATTTAGAATGTAAATAATTTGTTAAAACAAATAAGAATAGGTTTCCTATTATTGATTGTAATATGAATAATATCTACTATTTATTCAAAATAAGTTGGCTTAACATTATGAAGCTTGTCTTAACTATTAAATATATATATAATATAATTAGTTATAATGATAACATTAAATATTGCACCCTTATAAATTTTAAATATAAATAATGAATTGATAATGAAATCATTAAAGAGGAAAAAGGTGAAAATGGACATTGGTTCATGCAATTAATAATGTGTCAAAGTTTAAGGATAATGTGTCATTTGGTGGAATGTGAGGGCAAGGAGCTCTGCTTCTTACATTCAAATCTATGAGAGAATCATCCATGTGCATGTTGGACACCCTGATTCACCTTTCTCTTCCTCACCCGGACCCTAGTAATTGGCTTCAAATTTTCCATAGGAAGACCCATGTCTCACCTCGAGGGGGGGGCGAGTAACCCCTCCCCTAGCTCGACAGATGACACTGCAGCAATGGAAAAAAAAATTCATGCACCAGGTAACAACAAGATCGATGATTGAAACTAGTCGCTAAATTGTAAGAATACAAATGATGGACATGAGACCCCTAGAGGAAACCATGATTCGAACAATTCAAAGAAAACCAACACATGCATTGCCCGAACGGAAGAATGGTCGCACATAGAACTACCTCCAACAAGAATCAATGCCAGGATCCAATTCATGAGAGATCATGCCCTGATCTATAAGTTCATTGGGCTTTGGCCCATAGAAAAAACCCTTAGAGTCTGGATCTCAACTAAATGGAAACCGAAAGCCCATTTTGAACTCTAGCTGGGGTTCAAAGGATTTTTCACTATTATTTTCTCTAGAAGAGGCAACAAAGATTGAGTTCTGGATGGGGGCCCCTATTTATTCAACTCTGCCAGTATTTTCATCAGGAACTACATCTAAGGTTTCAACCCTGACAAGGAGGATTTCACACGGGATCCTATCTGGATCTGCCTATATTCACCTCCCACAGGATTATTGGGATGACGATAATCTTTGAGACATAGAAAATTCCTTGGGAGACTTTGTCAAAATCGCAGATCAAACACGAAGCAACAAATATACCTCCTATGAAATAATATGTGTCTACATGCACATCGCAAAGTCTCTTACCAACTCCACCTTCCTAGTTCACGAAGATCTGGAGTGGATCCAACCTATGGACTATGAGCATGTTCCCTTTCATTGTAGAATGTGTCATGAGCATGGACACCTCTTCAAATATTTCCCCAAAAACAATCACACTATGAATCTGAAGCATTCAAAGACCATAGATGAGTAAGGTTTCAAAAGGGTTCCCAACAGAAGACACCCCAATCAAAAAAATCTAGCAGTCAACAAGACGGTCTCCCCATCAACAAGAAACAACTTTGATGCTCTAGCAGACCAACCATAGGACACAAAATCCCAAATCATTGAGGATCAACTGTAATGTCCCCAAGGCTGAGCCCTGTTGTAAATCATGTCTATGAAGTATAAATCTTGTTTATGAACTGTAATTCAAGTTTATAAGGCTGGTGATCCAAGTTATATAAGCTAGTGGGCTTATGTGTTATTAAGCCAGGGAGCCTAAGTGTTGAAGGCCAGGAGCCTGATTTTTGTACATGTAATTATGCATAGTATTAATACAAAACATCTCTGCGTGTGGACCGACCACGATGAATGAGTGATGGGGGACTAAGCTTCCACAAAACCTAGGTAATGGATTAGGGGCTGGAAGGTTGGAAAGAGAGGCTAAGTGTGGAGCCTAGGGGCTTAAGTCCTTGGGAATAATATTTTAATATTATCCCAAAAGCCATGTGAAATCTATGTTTTGTCCTAAGTTCCTGGGGAAGGGTGCATGCAGCTTCATGGGCGACATGTGTCGACCCAGGCACATGCGATTTAACCCAGGAAATGAGCTGTGTTGGGGGTTCTCTTTCCATTCCGTAGAATATTACGTAGAAGTGGGGTGGGCATTCCTCCAACCATCACCTGAATCTGGGGTTCGACCTTCTAATTCCTCCATCCTCCATCTGAATGCATTTGGCCTTTGTGATTGAACCTCTGTACACCTTACACATCTATGAAACCAAAGAGAGCCGCACTATGCTTTAGCGCTGATCGTTTCCGTTTCGGGTGTCCATACCCATTTTCCCAATTGACTGTTGTGGCCACATAGTGCTAGATTGCGTGTGGCTTGCTAGCCAATGTGAGGGAGGTGATTTTTGTTGAAGAGGAAGGTTACCCAGTCTGTGAGCAACTCTCTCCAAGTGAGAGAGTGCACGGAGGAAGTGAGAACTCCTGGAAGGAGTCCTGTAGCTGCCACAGAGATCGAAGACTTTCGGTCCGGTCTGTTGCTGAACCCCAAGGGAAGGGAGGTTAGCAGCCGATGGACTGTCTTGGTGATAGTGAAGGTGTATACTCCTGGGGTGGGACAGACATGTGGGGAATGAGAGTCTGTGGGCAGTGGGCATAAGTGGATCCTGGGAGAGAATCCTTCTCATGTGACTGTGTGTCTTCCTGTATTCCCTGCCTAGCCTAGGAATCCGTACTCGATGGAGCTTAGTCCCAGCTCGGGGGTGACCTACTGCTGAGAGTGATGAGAAGCGTGGTCTAAGGCTGGGAGGTTCGTGGGAGGTCTACACGCAGTTGGTGAATTACATCCAGTCTAAAGGATAAGTATATACATGTGTATAATTTCAATTAAATATGCATGTCTGTGATTCTAGCAATGTTTACATGTATTCCGCTATATTTGTGAATTATTGTTAATGCCGTGGATTATGTATGCTAATAGTATTAATGTGCTTACATTGTGTTTAATTGTTATTAAGTAATTGTATTTCATAAGAATTCATAATATGTTATAGTAGTGTTTTTCTGTGTAGTAATGTTGGCCTGACCATGGCGTTGATGGTTGGGGACGTTACAGTATGGTATCAGAGCCTAGTTTCAACGCTGAGCCTGGATGGGCCGGATAAGTGGTCTTTGGACCGAGGTTTTGAGAATAAATTGTGTCTGGAGGACTAATTTAATCCCTCAGAATGTTTCTGAGTGTCAATGCACTACTTGACCGTGTTACAAAGCTCAGGAGGTGTAGCGGTATTATAAAACTACATCCGGTGTGGTATATGGCCACAGGGAGAGAGAGAACTCCACACCAGAAGTGTTGGAGCCATAGAATCTGTTCGGGAGGAAAGGAGAACCCTCACAACCATCAAATCTGGAGAATGTGAATAAGGTTTAAAACTCTTTGGAGTTGCACAGGAATGTGGAAATCGCGATACGTGAAATCCTGAATTCGTCAGGACTGTCCATCGAAAAGGACGCGTGGAGAGCGATCAGCCTTTTGCTGACTCGTGACTTGAAATGGTCTAAGGGTGAGTTTGTGAGGATTCACGAAACACAAATTCATGATTGGATCACAACCGTCGATCTAAGAGAGATCTGGACCGTTAATTGTTCAGGAAGAAATTGACATTTCGGGAATAGGGAGGATGAAGGTGGAAAATATTTCGACCTCGTGACACATGAAATCCTGATACGCGAAATGTCGATGAGATCTGAGTCATCAGATCATGGGGGATCAGGACCGTTGGATCAAGTAGATGAAAGTTCAGAAGGAGGGTACCAAGCCATTGGCCAAAAGTCCTTGAAAAGCAGAGTTGGACGATCAGAATTCTCTGTGGAGAACTCGTGAAATTGCGAGGACCATAAGATAGCCAGAAGTTGCAAGGTGGTTAGTGGATGGAGAAACTCCCCACCCTAGGATCCAGAATAAACGTGGGTCATTAATCATGGTTGGTTTGATCCGTTGGATCATTTCATGAATTCAGGGATCGTGAACTTGGAGCACAGGCCAAATTCTTGGTCACTCCAAGTCCCGAATCACGTAAGAGATTAACAAAGGTAGAATCGGACGGTGGAGCGCTTCCAGGAAGAAGTGTTGAAATCCCGTGAGCCGTCAAATCCATCCAACTAGTGAGGAAGTTAGGGATAAAGAGCTTTGACAGGTGTAAGCTTAGGAGAGATCTAGACCATCAGATCATGGGAGGCTAACAATCGTTGATCTCATACATGAATTCCCATATCAAAATTCGGGATTGAAGTGACAAGAGATTTGGAGTCACTGCATCGTGAACTCCTGGTTCACGAAACTCTGAAAAGATCTGGACTGTTGGATCCAAATCATTGAGGATCATTGGTTCTCGTACAAGAACTCGTGTATCGGAGTTTGGGGAATGGAGTGACCATTGGTTTGGGTCGCTGCATTTTGAACTCCCGGTTACCGAAACCCCGAAACCCGAAGTTATGAAGTCTCAAAATCTTCGAAGACGGAAGAACCATAGTAGATTTTTAACTGTTGGATGTTGGGTAAACGTGGACCATCAATCCACCCGATTTACACGAATTCGGTAAATTGAAACTCCGGGAGATAGATGTGTGTACCTTAAACTCTTCGAAGGTCGAAAGCCCGAGTAGCACCTAGTAGTCTAGCATTTGGTCATGACATTTGGTTACGAGGGTAGGGGCTAAGAAAGAGGGAGATATCACCCGAAAATTACAGAGCCGAGCAGAACTCAGAAAATTTGTGAATTCGAAGTGTTTTCTTATATCAAAATGGTTTTGAATGTGTGGAATTTTCTAAGAATGATGACCTGACAAATCCCTGTTGTCTGCACATGTGTTTGCAGAAGCGTAGCAAGTGCCAGAACCGAATAGGGTTGTCTTTGAGAGCAGAGAATGGAAGAGGTGCGGATTGCCTCCAATTCAGAGAATGAAAGAGAAGGAAGGAATGTCAACTTGGGAGTTGAAGGATCAAACTCTAATGGGCAAGGAAAAGAGATGGATAAGGAAGGACATATGATGAAAATCATTGAAAGATTGCAGAAAGTTTACCAGGCTCGCCGGGCCGATAGTCGAACGCTCATGAAAGTCAGGGATAAGCAGGGTGAATTCAACTTAAGGATGTTGAAGAGTCTGGAAAGAATAGAAAAGAAAATGGAAAAGGAGAGTGACTCAAGCAAGACAGAGAGTCGCAGGACCCCTGAGAGGAAAAGAAGATCAAGGAGTGTCAGTAGACATCGTCGTCGCTCCCTAAAGCATTCAAGTAGGGAAGCACATAGTAGTTCAATCCCATCTCCTACCAGAAAGCACAGGAGATCTGGGATGGATGAATTGAAAGGGGAAATGAACAAGATCAAGCCTCCAATGTTCGATGGAGAACATAAGAAGGAGGAAGATGTCGAAACTTGGTTTCTTGTTATGAGG
>JASDQU010332112.1:0-12816 GCA_032191745.1 Picea mariana | reverse complement strand
CTCTCTCTCTCTCTCTCTCTCTCTCTCTATCTATCTATCTATCTATCTATCTATCTATATATATATATAGTTGATATACAAATATTTTGTGGACATTGAAATATTTTATTGGGTGGTAAAAAGTGGCTCTTGGTGAAAAAGATTCTTAAGGTTAAAGCATTTCAATAGCACAATGGTTAGTATGAGAGAGATGTGTAATTCCTTATGAGCTCAAGTACATGGATTTGAAACTTAGGGTGCATGCACACATACACACACAAAACCAACATAAATCCATCTTAACTTGGAATCTATTATGCATGGAGAGGGATCAAGTCCCCAAAGGTGAAAACTTGTTTTAAATTGAAAAACTTAAGGAAATGTTTGTACCTTTAGGGATTTGATCAACACATGATTTTAAATTGAGAAACTTGAGGAAATGTTTGTACCTCTATGGATTTGACCTCTCTCAATCCATGATAGATCCAGAGTTAAAATGGATCTATGCTAGTGTTATTGTTCGAATCCATTAATGAATGATCCCAAATCGGTATTGATATTAAATTTATTTGATAATCCATAGATATAAGATATAATAATGTTTCATATTTTTTTAATTAAAACTTAGTAAATAAATACATACATACATATTTTTTGTTTTGAACTTTAAATTAGGGTTTATATTTCATTTTTTTACTTAATATTTTATAAAAATATTAAAGTGTTATGTGTTAGCTCCATGTTGAGTATGGAATGAATTATACATGTTATCTCATGTTGAGTATGAAATGAATTACACACCTCTCTCACATAAGGTTGTAAGAACATCATCTCCACACACTCATGATTTTATAGATTTTACATTAAAAACACTGATAATGTTTCGAAAAAAAGTTTATTATCATTATTTTATTGATAATAATTAAAAAATATTATTATTGAAATTTATACTTTAATATATGTTTATTTTTATTTGTTTTAATGTTTTTTTTTTACAAATTCGAGAATATAGATAGAGACTAAACACAACTTTTTAGATTGTGAAAATGCCATTACTTTTCTATATAAAAATTGTTTTGATTTGAACATGTAACCATTTCATGTATAAATTGTTTTGATCTGAACATGTAATATATTACTCATGTTGAGCCAAAAGGGTAATATTTTCACATGTGCTTGAATATGTGTGAAATGGACTTTGAAAATGGACAATTGAAGGAGATTTATCTCAATTTAGAGGGATGGATTCATCTTTAGGCCATTGATTATGAGTAGGTCCCCTTCAAATGTAAATCTTTCCATGAGTATGGAAATTTTGCTAAAATTTGTCCAAACACTCAAGAAAATCAACCATCTTCTAAGTTGACTCCAACTTTTTAGAACAATCTCAAGCAACATTATTTCAACAAGTTTCAAGAAAACATAAGAAACAGTGGCCTAGGGGGACTTAAACTAACAATAACCCTCAATCATGCTCGTCTAATATCTCTGATAACATATTTGGAGTTCTAGAAACTCAGGAGGTATAGACATAGGGAATGATCAAGATAGATTCCTAGAAGAATAGATCATAGTGAAAGTATGGGCCATCAACAAAGGAACAAAAAAACCCAGAGATTATAGCTTCAAACAATGGGGGTGAGACCTCAGTTGGTGTATGTCCAATTTAACAAGTGAAGGAATCAAAACTGGAAATAGTGGTAATGGCTACAACCAACAAGGATGGGACTTCAATTTTTTATTTTAGCAACTCCTTGAGAAAAGGATCCAACTTCATATGGGGAGGATTTTGATGAAGAAAGGGAGGGAGAGGAGAATTCTTGGATCCTTGAAGCCTCTAAATATCCTTCCTTTACATAATTTCTAAATAAGGATTCACATCCTTTAGGTAGGAAATAAAATAAAGAGTGTATAGAGAAAGAAGCAGAATTAAAAATTCTATGAGGCACTCAACAAACCCTTCCTATCGTGCACATCCTTCCTAACGTTGGGGGATTAATGACCCAGGGTTTGTCTAGAGTTGACCAACAAAACCCCAAGGAATCAACATATCAATCCTCAATCTAGGACTGAAGAAGGTCTCACTTTAGATGCCATGAGAATCACAAAGACCATTTCATCTTGTGTTGGAGATGAAGGGTTATAATGCACCAGGAAGCCACTCAGGATGATATTCACACATTTCATTACATTTGATTATAATATAAGTAGCATGAAACATTACCATATTTATCCCTTGAAATAATAATCAACACAGTAAATGACAAGAAGACCAACAACTGTATATTATTTCCATTCCAACAATGGCATACATGGACCAACAAACTCATAATTAACCAAGAATAATGGCCTTATGGCATCCTTCCTAATGATGGGGGGTTGATGACCCAGATTTTTTCCATAGTTGACCAAAAAAATCCCAAGGTGTCGACATATCAATCCTTGATCTAGGACTAAAGAATGTCTCACTTGATACACCATAAAAATCACATAGATCAACTAGTCTTGTGTCAAAGATGAAGGGTTGAAATACACCAACAAGCCACTCAAGATGATATTCACACATTTCATTACACCTCATTATGATATAAGTATCATGTAACATTACCATATTCATCCCTTGAACCCATAATCAACACAGTAAAACACAGAAAGAACAACAACTTTTTATTATTTCCATTCCAACAGTGGCATACATGGACCAACAAACTCATAAGTCACCAAGAATAGAGCTCTATGCTCTCATAAATTCTATTAGTGATTCATTACAAGGTTCCATGTGCTTTCAATCAAACTTTTCACATAATACTAATTTGAATGTATTACATACTCCTCTACTACCCAGACTCACAATATGACTCATGCAAAACCAAACCAAACTCATTCTCCCTCTGCTTGCAAACCTTTAACTTTATGAAATGTTATTTGTGTCTTCGTTGCTCCTTTTTCTTTCCTTCTCTACTCTAGCGCCTTATTACTTTCTCCTTTTCTCCACTCTCTCTTCTGAATGTCAATTTTTCACACTTATGCCACCCACATGTAGCCCATGTATCCTCTTTGGATTCATGGGAGTCTTAACAAACTTTCTAGCTCATCCCTTAACTTCTCCATGATATCTCGTGTTACCTAAGTTAATCATTCAAGAAGATTCCTGAAGATATTCTTCTTGATTCAACATGCATGTAGTATCTTCCTGATTCCTAGAGTACATTATAGAGCTCTAAATGGCACATGCACTTGATTTCATCCATCGTGTAGCTATTGATGTGTGCGTAAAACTGTAATGCGTGCACAACTATTCTTGTGCATGTACGCAATATTTACCCCAAACATTTGGGTGTCAATAGGCTCCCAACACTATTACTTGGCTCATCCTCAAGCCAATGGCCTCATGGTGTGGCTCTTAGGTGGAATTAAAATTGTACCAAGGGAGACTGGCCTTTATGTCCACATAAGCTTTGAGTAAGAGAAAATCATCATCCTTTTATGAGCAGATGGAAGTGTTGAGAAGTTCAAATCCTGGTTTGTGGTTAAGGGGTTCTCTCAGAAAGAGGGAGTTTATTACGATGAGACATTCTCCCCAGTATCCAGGTACACTTCGATTAGGGCCATGATCTCTATTGCAATAGAGATGAGGTGGAAGATCCACCAGATAGACGTGAAGATGGCCTTCATTAATGGCTTCATTGAGGAAGAGGTGTATATTGAGCAGCCATAGGTTTTGATGTGTAGGGGAGGGATTCCCACATATGCAGGTTGAATAGAGCCTTGTGTGGGCTCAAGAATTATACTAGGGTGTGGTATTTGAGGATAAACATCTACTTGTAGGGGATGGGCTTCACTAAAGTGAGGAAGACTCAAACCTATACTACATCATTGTTGGAGGTGAGACACTCATTATTCTATTGTGTGTGGATGACCTGCTTCTCATAGATTCATATAGGCTCATAGAAGAGTGAAAAAGGGACCTTGATTTAGAGTATGAAATGAAGGATTTGGAGTTTATGCACTACTTTCTAGGGTTAGAGGTGTGGCATAGATATGGTCATACTTACCTTTGATAGGGGAGGTATACATTGGAGATTCTGAGGAGGTTTGGTATGAAGGATTGTAGTCCTATGTCTACGCCCATGGTGACCATTTGGAAGAATATTGATGCTTCCTTATTACAGGCATTGGAGCCTACATTATACATGAATTTGATTAGATCTCTCATGTATCTAGTCAACACTAGACCGAATATATGCTTTGCAGTTAACACACTCAGTCAGTTCATGGTTGAGCTAAGGAGAGCACACTGGGTGGAAGAAAAGTATGATATTAGATATATGCATGGCACAATTGAGTATGGGTTGAGTTACATCCAGGGAGATGAAGTGAATTTGATGGGCTATACATATGCAGACTGGGAAGGAAACATATTTAATAGGAAAATCACTTCAAGGTGTTGTTTCAGCTTGGGACAGTGAGTTGTTTCTTGGTTCAACAGTAGACATAAGTTAGTTGCATTGAGAACTATTGAGGAAGAGTACATGGCAGCCATATTAGTATAATGTGAGGCCATTTGGATTCAGAAGTTACTCATGGGATTGTTTGGTGAGGAGATGGAGATGAATTTCATACATTGTGATAATCAAAGTTGCATTAAGGTCTCTGAAAATCTAGTGTTCCATGACAAATCCAAACACATTGAGATCATATTTCACTTCATTAGGGACTTTGTGAAGAAAGGGACAATGAAGCTATAATATGTGCCTACAGGTGAACATGTTGTAGATATTCTCACAAAGGCCTTGATGAAAAACAAGTTTGTCTTCTTCAGGGACATTTGGGGGTCATGCAGAACACCTTCCTCACTAAGAGGGAGTGTTAAACTTGTAGCTCAAAATGTGTCTCATCATAGGCCTAAGTGCCTAGGAATTCTAAAGATAATTAATTTATACCCAAATCAACATTTTATTTTTATCGTAAGTTTTGACTTATGAAAATAAAAATTATACATATAATTTTTATTGGCTTATTACTCAGAATTTCTAAGTTTCTCGCTTAGGAAATAATTATTTCACTTAAGTGAATTTTCTAGAGTCTTCTAGAAAGATTATGAGAGAGGGAAATAGATTAAATTGAAAAGATAAAAGAAAGTTGAAGCAAAGGGTGAGGACACACATTGAGATGAGAAGCTAAAGAGGGAACTTTGGGCTAAGAAAGAGGGTGACTAGGTAGATGAGAGAGAGGGAAACATGGATGGGGGAAAGAGGGTCATACAATAGGTCGTACCAGCAATAGAGAATAGGTTGATTTATGGGTCGTACAACATCATTTGAGTAGGTCGTGCCTAGGTCGTAAAACTTCGAGTGAAGGGGTAGATTTATGAGGGTCAATTTCAGAAAGCCATACATGTCGAATTTGTTGGGACAAACATCCTATACAACTGGTTCGTACAACACAATATTGGATGGGTTGTACAAATAAGAAGAGGGTGAAAATTCTGTGTAACAATTTTTGAGTTTGTTGCTGTAATTTTTCCTTTGAAGCCAAATAACAAAGGCCCTCCTTGTTGGTTTTCCACACACTGGGGTTTCCACAGTAGAATTTCTATTGTGTATTTTTATGTTCTTGATTTCATGTTTATTTCTACTCTGCAAATTGGTTAAAAACTCAACTGTAATTTTCTGCATAGTTTACAAAGACTTATATCAACATTGATTTAAAATCCGAGTAGTTAAATTATTGGCAAGTAAAATTTTGTTTGTTGGGTTTAAAAGTTTAACATGGTATCAGAGGCTGAACTTTGAATACATAAGCCAAGTTGATTTCAGGTGTGAACTAAGAGTAACAACCATAAGAGAGGTCAAAATTCCAAGGAGGGTGAGTGAGATAGGGAATAAATTTAGATGGAAAATGCAGGGTTGAGGTTCGAGGACATATTGGAGAGCACTTCTAACTTTAGTCCATGGAGAGAGAAGACATCTCTGGTGCTAGAGGAGCAGGGGTTATGGGAGTTTGTTGAAGCAACTCCAGTGCCACCAACAGATCTAGCAAAGCTTGTTACTTATATTAGGAAGGATGTCAGAAGGAACAAAGAATTATCATTGATGGGGTAAAGGAACAAATTATTCATCGCTTTTGAGGAAATAAGACATCCAAGGATATGTGTGAATATTTGACCAAACTTTACCAATCAAATAACTAGAGCATAAAGATTATCCTCAAAGAGAAACTCAGGAGCACCAATATGGCCAGGGGAGATTTTGTTGAGTCCTACCTCACCAAGTTTAGTCAGATAAGAGATGAGCTAGTAGCAGTAGGGGAAGTTGTGGATGAGACTGAGCTAGTGAGGATAACCTTGAATGACTTCACCAAGAAGCGGGACATGTTTGTCAGGGGAGTAGTGGAATGAGACAAACTTCCCAACTGGGAGAGTACATGTGATGAATTCACTTAGGAGAAGTTGTGAGTTGGTACCTTTTAGGTCAGCCAGCTGAAATTTGAGGATGAGGAGAATCTGGACCTAGTAGAAAAGGGAAAAACTAGAGCCAAGAGAGGCTCAAATTGGGGTTAGACTTCAAAAGGTGAAAAGAGGAAGGAGATAAGAAAATTTAAATGCTTTTCTTGTCACAAACTAGGACACTCTACCAGCCAATGCCCAAACATGAAGAAGGGAAACAAGAAGTCACAGACGGAAGCTTTAGCTTCAACAGAAGTTGATGATTTTGCAACTAGATTTGAGAATTTGCATGTATTTCCAGTTCAGTCAGCAATGGAATCTAGTATATTGAAAATGGTGCCTATAGTAACATGACCAGAGTGAGTGATTACTTCACCACATTGAAGGAGGAGGAGATGGACCTCTGCATTGAGATGGGAAATAATTCCAAGTGTTAGGTAGAAGGCCATGGGATAGTCACATTTCAAAGGGAGTCTGGAAAGTCACTGATGGTGAAAGACATTTTTTACGCTTGAAAGTGCAACGATGAATATTATGCTCGCAAATGATTGCCAAGATTTATTATTTAACTATATTAATAATATACTAGTAGGTGGGACCCCCTTGTTATACTTATGGCACTATGGTGGATAAGCAACATTTATTTTTTGTTTGCCTATGTGATGGTAGCAACACAGTTTTCTATAGTTCATTTGTTTGAGATCATGGTTTAAATGGTAATATGTGGTGGTTGGGTGATTAAAACATGGCACTAAATGGCTTTGATGATCTCTCATAAAATATGATAATGTTTTCTTATGTATTAAAGAGTTATAATCAATAAGATAATGTTTTCTTATGGATTAAAGTTGGTCACATGGTCCTTGCTGTGTGTAATTTTTCACTGGAATTATTGAGTAAAGATTACAGTGGAGCCTTCTATGTCATGGTTATGTTTTCAGGTCTGGCCTCTCTATTGAAGTTGGTTATCATAGTCTACCTAAACTCTGGGCTTTGAAAATACCCCACCTATAGATTGACATTAATGGTCTATATGGCTAGCGTACCCACGCCATGTTTCGACCCTGTGGTTTTTTATGTGAACTATGATGAAAGATTGGAACACTTCGTGCCTTGTCTCAGAAAAACTCTCAGTTTTTGGATTGCTTGCTATAACCTCACCCTCATTGTTTCCTGGTAAATGTTATACAGTATGAGAACATTTCTACCTAGATTTTTATGAGACAACTATTCGTGCTTCTAGTTGGGCACAGGTTTTTATTTGGTCGCTCATTATGTAGTGTTGAAAAAAGGGTTGGCTTCACTTGTTTGTTTTGGAAGTTGCAGTCTATTGTTTAAAGCCCATGTGGTTGAGAGAAATATTGCATATTATTGTTTCTGTTATCGATCATGATAGGGAACCTATAGAATAAGTTGTTTGTGCCATTCAACTCCCAAACTCTCTGGTCAAACTGCTCCGTTGTCTCTACCACTTACTATCTTGAACCCTAAATATTACATTGAAAGCGTACTTACTCCAGTTTGAAGTTGATGGGAGCACTTTGCTTGCTCGGGTACTTGGGCATGATTTTGTTTAGTCCCTTGCTTGGCAATTTTGGAAAGAAATTTGTACCCACCCATTCATTTGAAGCTTGTGTTCCAAATATTGAATGTTATTTTTGGTTCAATCATTATGATTGTTCAAAAGGGGCACCTGTGCTCGAAATGTTTGAGGCTCGAATAGAGTGATAATTTACAGAATAAATTGCACTGAACAATGGTTAAATAAATGATGGATATGAGTTGTTTGTAAACATTGTACGTGTCCCTGTTGAATTTAATGGATTATCACTGGAGTTGATGTTATGGTCATGGCTTAAAGGTTATTTTTGTTTCTTATAGCAATTATGATGTTGTTTGTTATGACTATCATATAATGATAATGTGGGTACAATGGTTATTACGATTAAATAATTTTGGGCATACACATTATTTTGTAAATAATTCGGAAGCCAGCAAGAAAATTTGTCAAAGGAGACACCAGTTTGGATTTTTTATTTGGAAAATGAACACTTGTTAAACATTGAAATTCTAGACAAAGATATGTTTTGATTGCATTTAAGGTAGCATGTTTTGATTTGTTTCATTCGAACAATATCCATATTGATTCCTTATCATTCTACCACTTTTTGCTAATTATATTCCCTTCACAATCCTGTTTTCATTGATTGCATCTATGTTCTATGATATAAATTTAAAAAGAAAGGTCTGTGTGGAAGCAAAAAAAGGATAACATAGCAAGGGTTGGTGACTGATATTTTGATATTTTTATACACTGTTAAATTGTTTGGTTAATTTCTGAATAGTATTCATATATGCATTCCCTATCATTCTACCATTTTTAGCTAACTACACTCCCTCCATATTTCCCATGAACCCTATCACTCCCTGTTCACATGGAAATTAATGAACGGTTTGTTATTGATGGATTTGCATGTATCGCGTGTCAATTTTTGAGCCAACTTTTGATTCATGCAAGAAGAGTGTCATGTATGGTTGATTAAGAACTTCATTACTGACAAATTTTTGTGACAAGATGAGGATTTTCAATAGAGGAAGCAATGGTCGAAATAACAGAGGTAGGGGAAATTTGAATCGAGGCCATAGGAGGCCTAGATTTTCTATCCGTTTTGATGTTGACCCTCAAGAATTAAACCAACTATTCCAAGATGGGTTATTTAATTGGGTTGGGCATGGAATAATGCACCGTTGACTAAAAAGACCTCCTTTCCATCCTCCTCAGAATATCCCTGACATTCACGTTCCTCCACGTGTGTCTTTTCAGCCTAAAGTCCTCGCAAATGATGGTTGGCAATATATTGTCAACCAACCTGTCTCTCGCCATCATGTTTTCCCCACTATGTCATTTTCCTTACCACCACATGTTAATCCTATTATCCATATTTCCTATGTTGTTTCACCAGTTCAGTCTTCACACACCAGTAAGAGATTGAAAATTGATATTCCCCAACCTGTGCAAGACAAGGTAAAAACAACTTCCTCCCCTTATTCTCCCTCCACTGATTCCTCGAAAGTTGTGTCTTCTTGCCTACATTTGAAGGATGACTGCTCCCATGTGTTTAGCAAGATACATCTCCAAGGGTCCAATCAACCACGGGTTACTTCAGAAAGGTCTAAGGGAAACAACAATGAAAAAAGGAAAATTTTCTCACAAAGAGACAAATATGGTTTTTAAATTATGTTTTATATGATTGCAGTTGATGAAGACATTAATTAATGGTTTTCATCATTTTTGGACAACAAGCTTTGTTTTTGATATTTTGTGGATAATGTGGATAATATATATATATATATATATATATATATATATATATATATTCTTTTTTGGATATGATATAAATTATTTCTGATATTTAAATATCTAGTTTAAATGATATACAAGGGAGTTACAAGGGTGGCATATGGGAAACATGTTTATCTTTTTTTTGTTATATTTCATGATTTAAAAGGGAGAAATGACGGGAGTCAAAAGGGGTCCCACATACCTAGTTATTATTAATAAAGACCCTTATCTATATTATTATTATTTATTTCTCCTAAACTAATTAGTTAAGTTAAATCAACTTAACTAAAGAAAGTAGTTGAACTACTTCAATTTATTTGGAAAGAGTAAAAGATGAATGAAAAGAAGAGACAAGGGTAGAATAGAAGGAGAAAGTAAGATTAAGATTTTCTCTTTAGTTACATGCGATGGTTTCAATTTTCATTCATTTCTGAGTTTATTCAAAACTTGATTCTCTTCTTGATAGTAGGGTCTTATTGTAGACAACAAGGTTCAAGACTAAACCACACTTTTCAGACGCTTGTTTTAGAGGTGTTGATCAATCCTTGATAGTCTGTGTATTCTTTTCTATTTGTGAATTAAGTTTCATGGCCGATAAAGGATATCTTGCAGAGTCAAATTGACAGTAGTTTGTGGCAAGTTGATCTAGATTATTAATTTCAGTTCTACTTTACTTTCAGAGTCTTTTTGTATGGTGTTCATCGAGGATCTCTAAATAAGACTTTGGTCCATGCCCTCATAGGGGCTTTGTAAAGAGAATTTTTTTTTTGATATATCAGAGTGAATTAAAATCATATTGTTATTTTGTCTCATATATGTGTATTTGTGGCTTGGTTACTTTTCACTTTTGATCTCCATGTTTAATTTATCGCAAAATCTGTGTACATTCCAGAAGTTTTCTTTAAATTTTATTTCAACATATTTAAACTATAAATAATCCTCAGTCCTTGTAATTAATAATTGCAGATTGACAAAATATTTTGAGGCTATAAACCCCCGGGTGACAATCCCAACTATCTTTCCCTAGTCAGGAAAGATCTGAAAATGATTGAGTAAGGTAATTCGTACCTTTTCCTCAACATTTACTTGGCGACCATAATGGAGAGATCTTACATATCTCTCTAGTTGTTTGTATTCATAGTTATCTTTGAATATTTTTTCCTTCATTTTTTATTCTTTGACTATTTTCTTTTCCTCATGAAGTACCTGCTACAAGGAAACCCAATATTGAGCACAGTCTTAAAGACCAAACAAACATTTCATTAACTTTATTCAATACCATCTTAGAAACTGCTAATACCTGGGATGAGCTTGAACGATCGTGGGAAGTAATTGAACAAGACATAAGTATTTGTGAACGTTGGGAGGTCAGGAAAATGAAGTTTAGGAATCAGTCATAGATCTATTTTTCCTAAAGTTTTTATCTTATTTTTCATGTCCTCAAATTCTCACATCTCTAGGAGAAGAAGAGGATTGTCTCCTGAAATCACTCCTATCATTGAAATAGGAAGAAGGAAATCCATTCTATCAACCCAACAAGGTACTCTAAGGAGAACTTTGTATGATTCAGTAATTTCACCTTTCTCACCCTCACCCATCATTTACAAAATGGCATCTGCGGGTGGCTCTGGTGGTACTGGAGGTGCCTCATCATCTCAACCTTTAGCCTCATCTGTAATTGGTAGTTTGTATAGCCATCAAGTTCCTGTCCAATAGACTACCAACCCTACTATGTTCATAAAAAAGTATGGGATTTTTCAATTCGACGAAGATTCTATTATGACTCCATGGCATGTATCCTCTCCCTTGAACCTAGCACCTGCTACTCGTCCATTACCAAAATTTAAAGAGAATCTACCTAGGTTTTCCGGAAATAATACAGTCACTACAAACAAATATTTGGTAGCATTCTCCAATGCCTGCCACAATATAGGAGCTAATGATAATGACACTTGTATGTGCTTATTTTTCATCTCTCTCAAAGGGAAAGAAGAAACATATTTTTTTTTATTATCTCCCTTCCAAGATTCTTTCCACTTGGGAAGATTTATTTTACTCATTCAAGTCCACTTATGGGTAGTCTAAAAGCCTAGCTGAACAACTATGAGAATATAATAACATTGCGTACAAGGATGGTGAGACTATTAAGTCTTTCAACCTTTGTTTCACCAATTTGTATAATCAAATTCCCGAACTTATTCGTCTCCAAAACCAAGATTCCTTTATGCATTACTATAGTTCTCCACCTTCCCTTTATTGACATAGGATTGAAGAAAAATATATTGATAATATTGGTTCCACTCTTCATACTTGTCTAGAATATGAAGAACATCTAGAAGGAACAGGTCTCCCCAAGGGGGACTCGGTTAAACAAACGGGCATGCTTGCCCTCCTACAACTTGTACAGAATATGAAAAATCGGATGATATCATATGAACTCAAGGGAAATGTCCCTTCACTTACTCCTCAGGTATCATCTTCTTCCTCACCACCTTTTAGGAATACCAATGAAAACAAATTTCAGCCCAAAGCCATCATGTCTCGAAGTTGGTGTAACATTTGCAAAGAAAATCATGAGGAAAGCACTTGTGAGGTAAAGAAGAGTGCCAAAGATAATATCTTTGGAAAAAATCTTGAAACCACCATTGTTGTTCTATATTGGGAAGAACCGGAAGGTGTCATGATCATAAACACTAGGAATAAATCCTATGCTTCGAAAGGAAAATATGATTGCCCTCATACTTCTTCTAGTGCAAGATCATCTTCACAATATGCCATTGTACAAGATACCAAAACTCCTGGAAGTCAAGGAGTTCCCTCCCCTCTTCCCTCTTCCAATTATAACATTCTCAACTAATTGGCTAATATCAAGGCCGATGCTACTCTTTTGGACATGGTTGTCATCCTTGAACAACAAAAGCATCTCAAAACTGTTACACATCAAAATTACTCACTTTGATAGTGTCGCAAGTGTCGTCATTACAAAGGTTGCAAGTGTCGCATTTTGCTCACAAGGTTGCAAGTGTCGCATGTTGCTCACAAGTGT